>JABUQX010097048.1:0-25841 GCA_015478945.1 Trachelipus rathkii
TCTCCCAAAGTTTCTCATCTTACACTGAGATGATTTTCCCTTTAACTTCTGAGCCCCTACTTAGCATATGGCAACAGTTTGGATGCCCACCCTCTTCCACTTGTCCTGTTTTCCTTTCTTCCTGAACTCTGGTAATCCCGACCTGTTGCGCTTTCTCATGTGGTGTTGGAACAATTGAGTTTCTACTGCCTTGGGGTCAACTCCTACATAACTTCTTTGCATTGAATTTTGTACCTTGAATTATTTATTATTAACCATTTTACTCGGGGTAAACTAGTCATTCTCCACTTCCTCATTCCTTATCGTATGTTTTCTGGGCTGATAATTCAATTGAGTCGATACTCCGCAATGTCGCGGTTTGACCCCATCTCCTCACTGCCGCCCTCTGTTTACAGCCCTCCGCTGGTGGTTTCTTTGTATGGACTGGCTTGTTCTAAATACCGACATCCTTCGCATTCCGTGGTAGGTGCGCTTAACTATCTCTCCTTAACATTCTGTGCTTCTTAAATTCCACTCCATATCCTCAATACCTGTGTAGTGTGGTCTTGACAGAACATGCTGGGGATAGTTACATTTGTCCCTACTATAATCCTCCCTGTTACAACCTCCTTGCAGATTTCATGTATTCCTTTTAACGCTGTGCACTGCAGCCCTTATCTTACTACAGTTGATTACTATAATCTCCAATCAATCATTATTTCTAATTGTTTCCTTGTGTCTAGTTCTAACGGCATGTGCCCTATTTATTTTACATTCTTGATCTTCTAGCTCACTAATTTCGATTACGGTATTTTTGAGTATCCTTTTATTTTTAATCTTCCATATAGTGTAAATTCACAACTAGTGTCCTATTATTAATTTCATTGTTGTTACGGCTGTTGAACTTATTGTGTTCTTCTTCCACAACTTCTTTCTCCTTGCTTCCAGACATCTTGAATGATTAACTGACCTCTGGGGTGCCAAACATACCTTGAAACAAGATCTGTTAATTTTTCTCGTCCTATATGAGCTAAATTCCGATGTGTAACCACAGTAATGCTTACCATCTGTTGGAACCCTATAACGGCCCCAAATTGTTCATCTCTAATCCTTTTTGCTAAGATGGCTCCATTCATTCGTAGATCCTTCCTATATCGATAATATTCCTTCAATAATATATCAGTCTTCCTAATCTCTTGATTATTTCCAATTTTCTTCTTTAGTGTCCTAATCACTTCAGAGTTATCTTGTAACCTTATTATTTCCTGGACTGTTATTAAAGTCCACTATCCTTCATCACTGTGTAGGTTAACAACACTCAATGGTTATAAATGCCATCACTTTAACGTCATCGGCAACGTTCCCCATGCTGCAATTATTCCTTCTCCGAAGTCCAAAATTGCATCTGACTCCACCAGATAATTCATCCCTAGCAGTAAACAAGCTGGAATATGTTCATCCTGAACGACGACCAATGGTAGCACTATTTCCCGGCACCTTGTTTTTATTTTATGGCCACTGCTGTCGTACACTCCACAATCCTTGTAGTTACCTTCCATTGAGAGTAATATCTACCTTCCATCTTTTCAGAATGTGTCCAAATTGGTTTAAGCCCATCAACAACTCCTTCCTGTATCAAACTGATGACAATCCTCGTGATCAGAAAAGCGCATAACTGAAATACTATCTCCGATAGAGCCTCCTGCATCCACTACCATTTGTAGCTTGTGGTTGCTGCAGCTTAACTTAGACTCGGTCCCTCTTTCCTTCATCTAATAAATTTATTACCTCAATTCTTCCTTTGGAGATTCGCTCGCAATAATTATTATCCTGTGTATACTTTTCCTTCCGTATTTGAGTAATCTCATTTTCTTACCTCTGGTGATAGTCTCTAGTTCCTCAGTTGATCGTTTCATCAGACTATTGCTATTTATCGTCCTTTTAGGATCGAAGTACCATCATCAGCTACCTGCGATTGAAGTTTGTGATCTCCTCCTAGCACATTGTATTATTGTACATCTTTTAAGTTGTTTACATTCTCCTTGCCCTTTGGTCCTGATGTATACCACCGAAACAACGAATATTCGATGATGCAACCAAATTTTTTGTATTAAATTTTATCACATGGCCCACTAATGAAAACTTCTGGTACTGTTCTTTCCTGGAATCTTGCAATTCCATCCACATATGCTTCCCATGCTCTCACTCTTTCTAACCATATTTCAACATTTTCCCCAATTCCATATTCAGGTATGTCTCAAGTAAATAATTCCTTAGCTCCTGGGATTTTCTGTTTCATTTAGAAATACTCTTTCTCAGTATCTCCAATCAACTCAATAATAGTGAATTCAGCACCGCCTGTACCTATTTATAACCTTAAGCCTTATTGGTTAGTGCCTCTTCTGGTCCGGTCTTGATACTCGCATTCCTATCGGCTCCCTTTGACACCATTGACCATTTCGTGCTCTGGCGAAGCACACTTACTCTTCGGTTTCTCTTGGAATACCCATAATTGTGTGGAGGTCCTGGTACTATATTCTCCTCAAGTCATTTTCTCAGCATCGGGGCCACTTTTAACTGATCCACTCAGCTTCTATTGTGTGTTAAATATACCAATTTGGCCGGAGGACTCCTTGTTTGTACCAGAGACTGTCAAGTCCTGGCCCTCGGGTATACCCACACGACCGAAAACTTACACCTCTCCTTCCACCGTCATGCGCTAGGTCAGTTCCCCTTTTTCTATTCGTGGAACGCTTGCCGTTCACAAGGTTCATTGAAGAAGTGGAGTATTCATGGACCTGCCCATTACTTCTTTCTAGCCGCCGGTTACCTTTCTTGTTCTTGCACATAGCCCGCACCCATCAGCCCTCTGCCGGTAACTCATTAATCCTATCTGGCATCTTTCACGTAGAGTTCCAAACTTCTTATCACCTTCCGAGAAAACTGAAATGGCCCAAAGCGTTCCACTTTGATATCTTGTCATCCGTTGTCCTTCAGTTCCTCGAAAGCCTTGATCCTTTCCTTTGTCACATTCATTGTCATTTCTTTGCCTCGCCGTGAGTGCATCGCTGGAGGTGGCTGCCACTTTCCTGGTCCAATTTTTTAATAAATTTCCGGTTGAATGAGTTAATCATATCCTATATATAGTCGCTACATCTCCACATTAGTAGGTATTCTCTCAACTTACTCCATCTGATCCATATATTTCCGCGTCAGTTTTGATTCCTTTGTCCTGCTGCACAGATGTCTTATGGAATTTTACTCTTTCTGGAACCAGCTATCAGTTTACCTACTTTTAACTCTGAGGTTCGTTCGCAGAAGCGCCTGTCCGGACCTGTTCAATTTGAATCCCTAGGATGTTCTTCTTAAATCTTATTGATTTGATTTAAATCAAACATCACGATGTAGAGCAACTACCTTCTGGTCGGCTCGACTGAAAACCTGTTAGGATCACGCTTGCTCTCCCTCTGGAATGCCTGCAGTCTCGTTCTTTAGCCAAAACTCACCTTTTAAACGGTATTGACAACTGACTGTTGAAATGCTGTAAAATCTTGCTTTCTTCCTCTAACTGCATTGTATACCTCTTTTAACTAGTCCATGGCTGGTGAAGTATTGTACCCCCTGCATACCATGAAGACGGTTTTCAGTTATGCTGGCATCTGGGAAACCTAATACTGCCTCGTTACTTGGTTTAAGCGGTCGATAGTCGACGTACACAGACGAAGTGGTTCCCGTCCTTTTTCCTGAAGACTTGGCAACACCCGGCGACTCCAATTCTGCGCAGCACAAGGTCTACGATGTCTTTTAAAGCATAGCTACTTTACTTCGGTTTTCGATTTCATCTATTAGTTCCTTCTGATCGTATACCGTCCTTTGCCCGCTGGTAAAATAGGGGTATATATGCAACCCTATCATCCTGTATGGGGTCATGGATGTCCCACTGATGTCCGAATCTCCCCTACTAAATGCATTTCTCCATTTGTATAAAACATCCGTGACGTTCTCCCGTTGTTCTTTAGTTAGTTCATCCATGAAATTTATTTCCTTCTGTAGTTTTTCCTTCGTCCATTCTTCTTCAATGGCTCCTTGTTTCTCTATTTCCCGTATCGTTGTGTTCACTGTACACTCATTACCTTGGTATCGTCTCAGGTTGTCTTCATCTACCACTAGATTAGCCATTCCTATTCTTTCACCTCTTCCCAGTTTTAATTTTCCTGGTATCAGTTTTTTTATCAGTATAGTTCCTTCTTTGTCTTTCCATTGCACCAATCCTGGCATTAATTTAAACCTTTTATTATATCCTCTTCGGGTATGGTCCCTTTCTTCAACTAATAATTCTTCAGGTTGCATGTCATAACGATTTCCATTTCTAGGTTTAATTTCTTGGGAATCCCATTTGGCCTTTATCGGGGTCCACTCGTTTGCAGTAATGGTGATTTCACCTGTGTTATATACGGGTATTGCCGTAACTACCCTCACACAATCTTCAGATCTTCCTGTTAAATATACTTGTTCCTTTATATTATATTCCCCATGACGTATAAAAGATCCACTTCTTACATCTACTTCAATCTTGTTTTGTACCAAAAATGGCATGCCCAGTATTGTTCCTTCTTTCAATCTACTTACTACAACAAAATCTGATAAGCCATAATCAATATCATTTATGGTTACCTGTAATGTAGCCGTTTGTTGAGACTCCACATATAAGTTTGGGTCTCCCACACCTCTTAACTTCATCGTCCCCACACCTCTTAACTTCATCGTCCTTTTTGTTAATTTAGGGTTGGTAATCCTCCTAATTTGTGCTTCTTCAATCAGGCAATATTGAGCACCACTGTCTATTATAGCATTCATATTAATATTATTCAATTTTATCATAAATCTCAACAATGGTGTTATATTAAGACCTTGCCTACCTTGATCTTGGCTTCTTCCTTCTGCGTGGTACACTCCTGTCGTTGTGTTTGTTATGCCCAACCCTTTATCCCTTATCTTAAGGATCCTTTTTGGCAACTCGATTGTAGTACCTTCAGCCTGTTCACTTACAAATGTCTTTGCTTCTGGGTCCAATCACCACCCAACTATGATTTAACGGCTGGCTCCTGACAAACTCATTATGGCTTCTAGTGGATGCGCGTCCGACTTGTTCCCGGCAGATGGACGGAGCGGGTTCGTTTCCCGAAACTCGTTGTGTCTTCCTTTTTTTTTTCCATTCCTCTATTTCTCCTCTTAAGGGACAATTATTATCCCCCCAGTGACCAATTTCGTCACATAAGAAACATTTTCTTTCTAAGGGTCTTGCCGTCTCCTGCTCTATGTCTACTTGTGTCCTGCTGTCTGTAGTTGTTTCGAGGACCACACTCCTTGTCTGATGCTCATCACTACCATATTTTTCAACACTTTTCTATAGTGATGCAACAATCTTAATTCATGTGTCCTATTTTATACATGGTCCTCCATTGTACTTTTCATATGTTTTCTCTATTTGTTCTTCTTGTACCCGAATCTCGCTGGTACACCACTGGTTTTCCATATCGCAAACTTTGTCGCTGCATATGTTTTTCCTTTCATCTCCTCTCATTTTGTAGGGTTGCCATCATTGGGAATTGCTCGTCCCTCGACTCTCCTCGAGTTATATCAGTTTATCCTCATCTGTGCCCAGTCAATATGTCCCTTCCAGCGGACCTTAACACTTTCTTTTTCAGCCTCCCATTCCTTATTTTGAATCTCCTAGCTATTCCTTTTGGCAAATTTTCAACAAAATTGTTTTTTTTAATACTTGCTTGTCCCTATCCTCTTGGAAGATTGCTGCTTCATATGTGGTTTGCACCCTGAGTGCAAATTCTGCTAACTTTTCATGTTTCCTCATCTCCATTCTCACCAGAACTCCTTCTCGCAAATCTATTTGTTCGTTCTCTTTTTCTTCCTTGCACCAACTCTTTAACCTGGCTGTAATGGTATTAATAATCTATTTTAGCCTATAAATACTATATATACAGTTCTCAAACCGTGCCCCTCAAAAAATTCTTAGCTTCTCCACCCAACGGTTTCTTATCCTTCCCTAATTTGTTCCTTTTGCATACCTTTCGAACATGCTTCTAGAACAGGCATCAATATGCTAGTACTTTTTCTTTTCCATACTTTGGATAAATGCCTTTACATTTGCCCTACTAAATGATTTCATAACTTCTATCATTTCTCCTGCTAAATATAATAAAAATCTGCTCGCACTGTCTTCCGTGATGTCCACTCCTGATGTCCTCTAATTTAAGTTTCTTCAAAACCACTTTTTCCCTCCCTTGTCTGGCTCAACTTTCGGCTTCAGATTCATGTTCTTTATGTTGAACTATTTCTACTGTAATACTTCTGTCTGTCCTGTTTTTGTTTCTCCTCTTCCTTACGTTTTCTTTTTACCTTTTAGTTTGATCACGTGGTTTCTGTTCCTCTTAAGCAGTGGGTCACTCATGTTCGCTTATCATGGAGCCACTCTCCTCATTTCAGTTGTATATACTTCGTGCCTTCTTTTCAGTCCCTGTCCCCTTCTCCCGAAACTCTGTTCCTGTTGTACTTTCCATTTTTGATAATGCCTTGTTCTTTTTGCTATTATTATACATCGATTTTTCTGTTCTTGCCTAATGGCTAGCCTCTCTACCGACTTATTCCTACAACATGCAACTTCTAACTACTGTCTTATCTTGGTTTTCTCATTTTCGACTCCTCGGTCTGGTTCTTAAAACTGAACCACTTCGTTCCAGTACTGACAACATTTGTTTGTCCACAATCCTAAAATATTGTCCTTCCTTACATCTAGGCATCCTGGAATTTTTCTAAAAACCCTACCTGCAGTAGGCCTTGTCTTACCGTGGATCTCATCCCTTGGAATTCGACTTCAGTACGCTTATCCATTCCTTCCCACTTTCACTAAACAAAAAGTCTTGAAAAATAGTATATACCTCATAAAAACATTGTCCTATATAATATAGTAGCTCCTTTATATATATATCATATCTATCTATCTATAAAATATACACAAAAGGAGAAAAAAGTTTAACTCAATATTATTTTTTTTTTGTTCTCTCTAAAAAAAAAGAAGAATTAAATACTCAACCGAATTTATATTATCAATCCTTGATGGGACTCAGATTATGTTATCTTCCTTCCTTCCCTTCATAAAACTAATCAAGTTTAAAAAAATTGAGATATAATTTTGCTCTTTTTTCCGTTCGTTTCCTTTGTTATTTTTCTTCAAAAAAAAAAAATCTCTCTCTCTGCTTCGTACTTATTCCTAATAAATACGGAAACAAGAACACGGGGAAAGAAATCTGGTTTAGCAATGAAAGAAGCCAAAAAAATTCTCCTAAATAGTCAAATCCATAATTTTGTGCAAACAAAAATAAAAAAAGATAAATATATTAGGAATAATTATTATATATAATATCTTAGCAAATAATCACGTGCGTGTTTTTTCGACTTAGCAGCGCTGCTTGTTTATTTTTTTTTTATATTCTGTCACCTTAGACATCTTTGCTGTCGGCTTTTTGTTTTTTTTCCTCGGCTTTTATTTTATTTTATATCTCGTTCGGTATTATTCGCGTTCCTTTTCCCTTTATTCTTCTCTTTTTCTCATTTAAATATATACTCTGTTCTTCCAATAGTCTAACGGGCCACCATTTGTTAACGTTTCGTTGTTTCATAATTGAATTTGTTTTGTTTTTATTTATTAAGCTTTACGCGAGGTCCCAGGTTTCTCTTTGGAGAAGGCTTATGCCTGACTAGCATGGAGTCTGTTAGAAAGAAAAGGATTCAGTAACTCCACGAACTACGTATGACTATATTATTCTGACTAATAGCGATTATTAAATCAATTCTCCACAGCTTATTTACACTGTTTGTATTATCTAACTCTCTATTTTGGGATTATTGTTTCCATACCTATACCAAATATCAGTATACTTAAGTCTATATATATACCCCTCTTCCTATTACCTGAACTATACGTATATAATCAAACTCTGCTATTTATGATCCCTAGATACAAACATATAGGACATTAGGCATATGTGTACCAGATATTCTTTATTTTATCATTTATGTTAGATTCTGTGTGGCCGAAAAAATTTCATTTTAAATGTGTCAGCAATTTTGTACAATTTACGAACAGACTATTCGCCTCCTGAGCAATCTTATCGCATATTTGAGTCCCCGAAAAGTTATAGTGTTCCTTGCACGCGAAATTCCTTTTACATTATCCTAATTCACAAGATATTATTCCTTCAATACGAGCACCAGGTAACAGCTCGCTATGTCAATTTGATTCGCAACTTCGCCCAACAGTACGATCCAAAATTGGCTATTTCCAGTTTAGTGATGGGTGAGACAAACGCTCCAGTCGTCACCGTCCATTCGATGCTATCCACACACCTTTGCTGATTGATTTAAAGCCTAAAGGGGCTAACTTAGCCAACCAACCGATTGTCCTTATGGATTTGCTCCGCAACGACACACTACCTGAAAAATTGTATCTAATATAAATTTGTAGTATAGCCTATCATCATTTTGTCATGCCCACTAATATAGTGACAGACCTAAATTATCCTTAACACTAAATAAATAATAATAATTATCAAATAATAAATAATAAAATAATAATAATAATTAGATAATAAATAATAATAATAATAATAATAGATAATAATAATTAATAATTAATAATCATAATCATCCCCCATAAACCGTTGCTACAATAACTATTATAAACCGGCATCCGAATGACAAAAGATGAAACCTACACTCGATCCATTTAAAACCCAATGATAATTATAATCTAGCTAGGTATACATATGATAACCACGTAGTGCTGCATGGCCCCTACAACATCGAGAAATCACCAATGATGACGGAAAATACACATAACGATATCAAAATAATAATAATAGATAAAATAAAAACTCACATAATAATAATTCAATAATAATAAATCATACAATAAAATTAATAATAATAACTAATAATAATAATAATCTCAAATAATCAAACCACCATACACACTATATATCGGACATAATCTTTCCTTTCAATTGCGCCATTCTCACATAACACTTAAACTTTCGTCTGTGTGTATCTTTATTTTAAAAATCCCCGTGTGCGATGTGGTATAATCCCATACCTATCATGGTCCTACTGTGACCTTACCACCGCACACAAAACCATTAGAACTCACACGCACACCCCCACACACGAGTCAACCTCACTACATCACATATAACATATACTATAGTACTGATTATATATACAGTGACGTATCATATATATTATATTATGAAATGATTGAGAGTGACTACGCGCACCATATATTAGGGTATCAATAACCTATCATATATTAATATTAAGTTGTAAAATATTCCGTTTCGTACTAATTTTCCTATAATTGTAAAACACTTAGGTATGCAACGTCATACTTCATCTGTCACTCTTTATCTCAATTTTTATGCACATACCTTAAATGCACAAAAATTCCAATGTCCGTTTTTTTTTTTTTTGACATATTCATCATTTTAATATCGTTTAAATATTTCCATAATTCATTCTAATAAAACACCCTGTTTCGAAATCTTAAAACAATCCCACATTCGTCAAACTGCTAAAGGTTAATTCCTATGAACGTAATTTGACAAATCTATTTAATTCGAAATTTGTTTTGTAGAATTCTTAAACACGATGCCTGGGAATTTCTTCTTTTAGCTATGTTTTTCTTACTCGGTCTTCGCAGAAATGTTTACCTCCATACGTTGAATCTTAAATTCTTGCTATTGAAGTGTATTGTTTCCTCAATTTTGAACACAAAAGCTCACTGAAATATTTACTTTTAAGTTTCTACCTCCGTTCTGGTCTCCTCGAGCCAAATGCTAACCTTTTAAAATCAGTCTTGTAATAAATGAGTGACATCTTCACAAATAACAAAATGGCTAAACCCTTCACGAATAAACTTTTAGATATACTATCTTACCTTCGATTACTCCTGGGCGAAAATCAAACTGTTTGTATTTCTAACAAAAATTCCTAATCCCTGGTGTCTACCGTTTTACGTAACTGGATTCGGTTCTGACCTATTGGCGTCTAGTATCCATTCCGTCGTCACAATTTCAGAACTTTTTTGTGAAATATTTATCTTTCGAATTTTTGATCACAACTTTCGATTTTTTAACTCTTTCAGAAACAAAGAAACTAATTTTATTTTTAGTAATAGTACTTTAACTAAGGCTATGAACTTCGTCGTGTATCGTCTCTATCAATATATATATATAATATGATATTATACCTTTAGTATGATTATTATTATATCAGCGGTCAACTTCGTCTAACCGGAATACTAACTTCAGCTATTTATTTATATATTATATATATCAGGGTATAAGTATATATATTTAATAGAGTCGTAAAACGGAAAAGGTCTTATATATATATGTTATTATCATATAAATATTTCATATCATCATACTTATAGGAGTATATATATACGTATACTCTATTTATATTATAGTTTTATCTATATTTATTAGTATATTACCTCTTACTATATCCACATATTATAGTTGGGTTCTTTCTAGATTCTTACATATCATCTTATCATCCCTCTCTCAGTCAGGCTCTACGTGCCTGTAGTGGGCGTTCACCTCCGCCTCCACGTCCAGTTCCTACTCTTTTTATGGCGATTCGATCCCTCTCAATCCGCACATTTTCAGCTCATTTAATTCGCATGCATCCGCTGTCTGCCTTATTGAGAATCATCTTATCGCACTGTAGTTCTCCATCTCTTCGCGCCGAGCTCATTCCTCATCGCCTGCTTACTTATTTCGCGTGTAGTCAGTTTTTCTTAATTGCTTGCTAGGCTTGTGGTGTCTCCACCTCTCACCGGTCTCCTACTAGCACTCTCTATCGCCTCCACCTGTTCCAGGTGTCGCTACCCGAATAGCTTAGTTGGCTGCCGTTTCGCACTTTATTCATCATGGGTTTCACCCCCACGCTCTCCCTCATGGTCACTACGAGTTACTCACTCTGGTTTTTTCCTCTTTCGTCTCTGCCAATCCACCGCGTGGCCTCTCTTAATTTATCACTCCTACTGTACTTCGAGCTTCCTTGAATTCTAACTCTCTCCTTTCTCCTCTATATCAAATGTAGCATGTCTCTCTGAGCCACCTATACCAATCACTCAGTATATAAGGGTCAACACTCTCCCTCGAAGCTATAATAGCTCATCATTTCAACCCATATCTTTATTAGTTTCATATATTTATTACTTTCAAGATGGGTACAGGTATCTGCTTCTTCACAGTGACATCCTGCAACATAACTACCCATAGATATAACAATATCCTACTCGTAATTTCCTTGCACACCCCCCCTTCTCTTTTCACCATTTTCGTAATGTAGTTTAATATTGATCTTCCTACATTTTTATCTCTCACCGTCTAGTACCGTCTAATGCCTCCACTATCATACGTCATTACACTGCACATTACTTACTACCTGATTAGTATCCTATTTTTCACTCACAGTTATTCATATTTTAATCCAGCTTCTCTTGGTAATTTTTTTCGTGCGGAAAGCACAGCACCATTTGCCTCAAACCTCTTCACCATCCTTCCACTACCAACACACGCCAGATCTCTGAATGGTATACCACTGGATATCCTCGTCGAATCCTTCTTAAATCACTCTACCCATATTATGATCTGGTCTTATGACTAGTGTCAACATTACGATATAAACAGTATTTCTGTGGACAACAATACTAGACCCTGTCCTTACTCATTTTACCAGATATTACAAACAATAATCTCATTTTTATAATCCTGCTCTTTAAACCTAATTAACTATTATTGCTAATCCACGTATGTATCTTCTTACTGCCTATATCAGGCTGTTCTCCAACTTCATAATCCCTTCTCCAGAACTCTCCAACATGCTTACTCCCTGGGTTATCAAGAATCAATTATGCTTTTCTCAAGTCTATGAAGGCGATAAATATATTAAATGAGGGATAGTCTAATATATATATATTATAATTTAGTAATTAATATATTATAAATATCATATATATCTATATATATATATAATTATATATATTAATAATATATATATATATTAATTATATAATATTATTAATATTTAGGTATAATATTAATTTTAATATAATACTATATACTATTTCGAATAGATTTTTTGAATATTTTTATTTAGTTATCAGCCCCCAATCACTCACCCCTGTAGATACTCAGTCAATGCGCAAGCATAAAAGAAGTATTTCCCTTACAAACACACTTTAGAGTCAAAAAGTGTAGATTATTTTCTTTTTAAATTTTTAAGGGGCTTGTTTTGGTTGTTGACAGATAGAGATGGAGATTTATATTGAAGGAGTTCTTGGCTCCAGTTGAAAAGTAGATTTGCAAAGAATGAGCTCCTAGCCATTTTTGAAAGTTTGTGAAGTTTTTGTCAATATAAGGGCTCACTGGCCCGCTCTTGGAAGTTAAATTTTACAGTAGGATGGACTACCAGGTCCGGTTTGGAATGTTTTTTCTGGAATGGGCTCCCTAGCCCGTTCTGAATTTTGATAATAGAATGGGCTTCCTGGCCCGTTTTTGGAAAGTGGCAATAGATGGGCTCCCTGGCCCTCTTTGAAATGTTGTCAGAAGAATGCAGTAGAATGGGCTCCCACGCCCGTTCCTACAAACAGAAAAGAAAAAGAAGGAAGGCGTTATAGTGTGTATTTAGAGTATGTAATTTTACTATCATGTTTATTTTCATAATTTATTTATTTTAATAAAATTTACTATGAACCTACCTCCAGTCGTACTGGAGAAAACTTATTTTTCTTTCGGTTTCGTACGATTTATGTTCTACAATAACACAATAGAAAGCTCATGGGCAACTAATGGAAAAAAATTAGAACTATTAATATATTACATAATATGGGGTTTTATATCACATCTTAGCAAAGTAATCCTTGAATAATATAAAAGACTTACTTGGAAGTTGATAAATCAATATTTGTCTTTTGTAGGAGTAGCACTCCTACTACTATCACCATAAGAAAATTAGGAAGAAAGCGTGCAATCTTAACTTGAGAAAATACTCATTCAGTAATAGGGTTGTTAATCTTTAGAATAGTTTGTCGTATTATGACTAATTAAAATTGATTGGTTCTTAGTTAACAATTAAGTTTAAACTGAAATGTGTCACCAATTTATATGAAAAACAAAGTTTGAAAAGTCTTACGTATCAACGTTAAGAAAATTGATATTATATTAAGGAGGCCAGCCTAATAACAGTCATAAAGATTACACAATGTTACCAAAAATAAAAAAAATTTTTGTTCTGATTTTTTTATTTCTTACTAATACTATAATTTATATTAGATTTATTTTATTTCTTTTAAATTACACTACGGTGAAACTGATAAATTATTTACTTAAAATCGTTGGAAAAAATCACTGCTTGAGGTGGTCTACTCAAGGCGATATCAAACTCTTCTTGTGATTGATGAAAATTTTGTCAATCGAGAAACTAATCGGTTATTTAAACAATATTTCATTTTAATATTTTGTCCAAGTTAGTTAACTATAAGTATTCACTTCCTAATTATAAATATATATATACTGATATAAAATAATTATAATTATAAAAATATGCATAATATATATATTGTATATATATGTATATATATAACATTCAATTTTAAAATTATATATTATATATATATATATATGTATATATTGTAACATACTTAATAATAATACAAATAAATATTTTAATATATTTAATATATATATATTATATATATTAATTATAAAAATATTAATTTAGTATATAGATATATATATTAAAAATAATTATAATGTAACTATAATAATATTATAATATATCATCGCGACACCCCATAAACTCTCTCACTCCTCTCTCTTCTCTCTCTCTCTCTCTATATATTACCGCTATATACATATTATTATATAATATAATATTAGTATAAATATATATTTGATAGACTAACCTATACATACCATCAAATAAGCAATTCTAAGACTTTTGTATAACTATAAGATTACTATCTAGTCATACTATACAGATTTTTATATATAATTCAATTTTATATAAAATATTTATATAATATCTTACGTGATAAAATGGTTTTTAACATGTTTTTAATATAATAATGAAATTATTCAAGCATTGTGACGTAAATAAATACTGTACATATCTACTAGACTTTCGAGTATTCTAACTATTCTTAATATAGACCTATTCATTGCAACATGTATATTGTTTATCACTCCCTTTTCGGACCCGCAACTATGCTAATTATGAACAAATTCCTTCGACTACAATGTTTTTTTACGCTAAGCCCTCAAATCGAATACATAAAACACAGTAACTAAGAGAATTCTAATTTTCAAGCCGATTATTCCTAAACCAATATATACAGATCACCAATCTGTTTAGCTATGTTTTATTAGGTTACCCTCCTAACGTAGAAAGATTGGCTCTTAGCGTTAAAACCATATCGTCTTTTCCATAACGCTACCGTTCTTTTCCTCCGAAAAACACGAAAAGCCCAAATAATCCCAGCCTAAGACCTATAAAAATAAAGAAATCTAACATAGTAGAATATGAGTAGACTTTCTTGAAGGCCCTTTCAGTGAGAGTTACAAGTAAAAAAAAAAAGATAATGAGACATCAATACCCGCAAGAGCCTATTAAAAATGCTGATATCACTTTGTGTTCGCCGCCTGAATACTTACTATATAATACAGAATAATATATATATATTACATATATTATATATAAATATTATATATTATATATATAATATCATATATAATATATAATATTATTATATATATATATATATCATATAATATATATAATATAATATACTATATATATGAGGTTATTAATGTATATAATATTATATAATTATATATAATTATATAATTATATATATATATATATCATACTATATATATATATATATATAATATATATATATATATATATATAAATATATACTATATATATTATATAATATATAATATCTAATATATCTAAAATATAATAATTATATAATTTTAAAGTATTCTATAGTTCAAAATTTTAGACAAATTTTAAAATGATAATAATTGTTTTACATAAAACCTCGCATTAGTTTTCTCGATTAACAATAATTTTTCATTAATCCACAACGAAAGTAGTTGAGATATTGCGTGAGAGACCACCTTCAAAGCAAGATTGTTCCCACATTAAGTTAAATAATCTTTCATTTTTTCCATCTTTATATATAAATATATAGAAATTTAAATTCTAAATAAATCCATATAGTATTATAATTGAAAATATTCTAATCCCACGTTGTCAATTGTACTGACTAACTCTTCTGTCCACATTTTTACTTTTAGCATTGCAAATATACCTTAAAACAAATAAACACTGTAACATTTGTATCAAAACAGAGAGGATTGTGATCATTAACTAATAAATTGTTATATATAAGTTTTTTTATTAGCATTGTTATTGTCTTAGATGTTCGCGTTCAGACCTCCTGTATTTCAAACATCAATCAACTCACAAATGTATCAATAACAGATAACATAGAAAACAATCAGTCCTATGAGCAGAAATAAAATAAAATTTTATTGCACATCCCAGGATTAGAATAATCCCTTACCTTACTTAAAATCGTTCCATGACATGATAAAAACATATTTGAATATTATATTTTGAAGAATTTATATGGTAATCTCAGCCATTAGCCATACAATTCCCTTTATATGAAAATCTCAAATTACAATTTTGTTGTGAAGATGTTCTTGTAGTAATATTAGGAATGTATTGAGAAGAACGAAAGCAAATTTGGCATCGGCTAAGAAGATAATTTTTCTTTAATCTAGTAGATAAATTATCAGCTATGTAAGTGCGGGAAAAACACATGTAGAACGAGGGTGCGCAAATTTCATTCTTTTTTATTTAAACTTAAACTTGAAGTAAATTATAACTTTATCCTCATAATAGGATAGTAAGCAATTACCAGAAGTATATTGATTCTTGGAACTAGGACACAAGCAAATTTTGCGAAGTTTTTCCTCTTACCGTCTTGGACGTATTATAGTTTTCGATCTTCGGTATCGTCCCCTGTCCTCTTCCGCATCCAACAGCCATCTACTAAACCCCCTGAAAAAAGGGAATATAAAATAGAAAAAGAATAATGCTAAACCTGTCTATTCAAAATGATACTCGAAAGGACTTGAATAAGTAAAAATCACAAGTATATGTTAGTAGGACAAAACTCTGCATCTCGATAGTATACTATGAACTGAGTCAAAAAATTCTTATGGCAACTGTTAACAGAGCCAGTATTTGTTTGTTTTGTCTAATATAACGAAACATGTTTGAAAAAATAATATTGAGATATGTATTTTGTCTACTCGCTCTGAACCAACACATTCTCAGAGAACTTGTACTAGCCAATCTGCCGCTCCATTAGTGCCAGACCCCTAATTTTTTTTACTAGAGGCTGTTAGAACTCATCCATTTACGTGCCTGCAGAGAGCAATCTAAGAAATAGCTCACATTCTTCTACTCGACCAGATGCATAGAACCTCGTCACCCAAAGAAACACTATATTAAAATTATAGCATGCAGCTGCTTCTACCCCAATATCTTTTTTCTTTTAATATTGTTCCAAGACTAAGAGCTATCGGAGGCTTTTATATAAATAAACCTAAAAAAACCTAAAAAAATATAATCACTATATAATAAATGAATAAATATATACGATAGATAAATTAAATATAATATATAGGTGACATCATATATTCCCTCAGCATATATACAATAGTACCTCATATGTATAAAAATTTCATATATATCCAACTACTCGCACTATACAACTAAGATAAATAATATAATATTATATATGATAACAATTTTATAACAATATATTATAAATTCATCAGCAAATCACAAGTCTATGATGTGCTTCTGTACATGATCCTAAGAAATAGACCGCCCATTTGAGTTCTGATTTTGTCAGCATAACAATTATATTTAAGAGCTACTATCATGCTAACCAGAACTTTCATTTAACACTAACAAAGAAACACGAATATATATAAATAT
The DNA here is from genome assembly GCA_015478945.1 of Trachelipus rathkii. Classification (NCBI taxonomy): domain Eukaryota; kingdom Metazoa; phylum Arthropoda; class Malacostraca; order Isopoda; family Trachelipodidae; genus Trachelipus; species Trachelipus rathkii. The sequence goes on from JABUQX010097048.1 coordinate 17,152, forward strand.
CCTACAATCAATAAACCGATATATTCATATAATAGATTATAATAATATAATATATATATATAATACCAACTTTCATTTCCCGCGCGAATTATTATATATATATATAATAATATATAATATTATATATTTATACTATAATATATTTCTACAACTATTAAATTTATATATATATAATATTTATAATATATAAATAAATATATATTAATATATAATAATATATATTAAAATATTATATAATATTATTAATATTATAAAATATATTAATTATATATAATATATATAATATATTTAAATATATTAATATATATATATATTAATATTAATTATAAATAATATATATATTATAAATAATATATATAAATTTAATATTATAATATATATATATATATATAGCTAACATAGCCCCTAACCTAATCCCCTTTACGCCAGGAAATATAACTAAGACTCATACACTCTATAAATATAAACTTCACCGCCCATCCAATTTGGAGCCGAGTAAGAACTAAAGCACTCGATGATCTGTTTAACTTAAATATAATGATAGTAATTAGGTAAGTACTCCAGGTCGTACAAATAAATACTAATGACAGACATTTGAAATAATAATATTAAGTAATAATTTCATTTCATGCAAAAATTTGTTTTTGGATATCACTCTTTTTGACTGATATGTTGGTCGTAGAAAAAATAAATTGCATTCCTGAATCTTGGTGTTGCCACGGGAAGACTAAGGTCATCGGAACACAACTAGTTGATAGTTATCTGGCAAGTTTTTCCGTGTGTTTCTCATTCCAGTATTATGCCAATATGAATTTGTGAAGAAAATGTAAGATTACTGTTTGAATTACAGTATTTTTGTTAGGGAGATCTTTCGTCGGGTAAATTTATTATTTTAATGTTTAAATTATGTTTATGTCAAATGTTGTAGGGGCAATCTATGAATTACCAGAAATTATATCACTAATGTGCTTTCATTCTTCTATAGGCGGATGTTACACTGTTTGGTTATATTTTTGTAGGCTTGTCTGTTAAAAGTCGTTCCCGTAAAATGACATTCTAGCCATGTGTCAAGGTGGGCCCTTATACGAGGTTTTCAGTCAGAAATGATTATAGTATAAGAGGAGGGGGCAACTGAATATATCATGAGGCTCTGCTCTGACAACTATCTATATTGACTAATTTTGGAAATGTATGGCCCACGGCACGCGATGCGTAATTTATGAGAAACGAAATATGTATGTATACAAGACGAGTGTGGATGAGAAAGTGTTTGTAATGACTGGAACATGCTCGGTAGAATCACTTGCTGCAAAATCAATCACCCAACGTTGAAATCCCCTCCCCTCCCCCAGATGAATTTTCATAAAGAGGCTCTTCTTTAATCATTAGAGTATATATATATATATATATATTATAAAGTAAAATACTATATATATTATATTATATTATATTATTACTATTATATATATATATAATATATATATAAATCTATATAAATAATTATATTTATATCTATATATATATACTATATATAACTATAATTATATATAATTAATATATATATTAAAATATTAACTTTTCGCATTACCTCTCAAAAATTATTGTGAACATATATATTATATTATACTTCATATATACTGATATATTATATATTATTGTATTAATTATATATATGTATATAAATCAGCTTTATTGCTGTTATATTTTTTTTTTGTTTTAATTATATTTTGTTTTTTTTTTCTTTGTAACTTTTCTATACCCCCAGATTTTTGCACATTTTTCTCAGAAAGTAAACAAATTATCAAAGTACTTCGCACACTTAAACATTTACACAACTAAGACATTAATTTTAAACTATTTAATACAAATTTCTGGTTTTAAGAGTAGAAAGATCAATCTATTGGGTAGGGAGTGTTTAACTCAATTATTGGATATAAAATCCCGAAAATTAATTTGAAAATCAAACTAACTACTATTATAATTAAAACTAGTAACTGTATAGTAATAAACAACTTTACATCTGAAAAAATTTAAAAAACAGTTTAATCTATGTACAACGTAGTTAAAACTTAACCTTATTACTAGTGAAAACAGAAATTAGTATAGTATAATAAATAACTGTCCAGATGCTGAATATAAAACGTGCATTTTGCAAGGGTCCATCTCCCGCACCATGCTAACTAAATAAACAGTGTAAATTATAAACAGCTAACAAGAAAAAAAAAACATGACTACTGAAAGCAACAGCTAGATATGACTATAATAAATAATAAAATTTTTTATGCAACTAATATTCTATTTAATAAAAGGCCTGAGGAATGAGGTATCAGAACAGAAAACTTCAAAATTTTGGCTACCGCTGCAGCCAACATTGGAAATGCCTTCTATCACATTTATAATCTCCTGAATGACAAGTAAATTTATTTCCATCATAATAATAATAGTATACTTAATGTGTTTTTATTTAAATGAACGAAATTTGCAAATTAATTAAAGTTATATAATAATAATTAGGTGATACTTGTGATAATTGACATAATTTACGCAATCGTAGTGTACTTCAATGATATTCATGAAATATAGTAGATATCACTAAACAATATCAATTAAATAACACTACAAGGTAAGTATTAATATAGTATAATATTAGTTATTAATGACTAAAATATAGTGTTATTTTGTTCTAAATATAGTCGCCGTATAACTATTAAATAATAATTAATGAATATATGCTGTTATTTTTGGAAAAATTTTAATTAAACTTTAATTATGTTATATATTAATATATTAGTTAGTTTATATCAAGATATTATGAATTATATATGATATATCATTATATATTTATGTATATATAAATAATAAATGCTCAATTTATGCTGTGTATGTTTTTTATAATATATCTAAGTTATAGTATAATATATAAAATATATTATATATATTATATTAATATATATATAATATTTATTAATATTATAATAATAATATAATATATAGTTATATATTTAATATTAGGTACTAATTATCTTAGACCTTCATCTAGTAACCAGAACATCTAGATCAATTATATCATAATATCAATCTGCGGTATCAAATTTTATTCAACTAGGTACCGTATAATTATATATATCGTATGGTATAGAAATTATTCTATATATTCTTAAAAATGAATTAAGCAAATCATTAAGTTACAATTTAATTAAAATATATATAATATTATATATATATATATAAATATTAATTTACATAATTTTTTTTTAATATATAGTATAGTATAAATAAAAATATATATATAATATAGTATATATTATATATAATATATTACTATATATTATATTTGATATATAATATATATAAATTATCACTACTATTATAATATTATATATAATATATGACAATCAGTTACCTAACCAAATTTTCATAACGAGACCGTTAAAAAGCCGACAGTAGACCTATCACATCGTACGTAATTGGCCGTAACAAACCACCTAAGTGGATTTCGTTCCCCGTGAAGCTTAGACCAACAAGATGGATCGTGCAAAAACTAACCCTACCTAATGTTACGTTGTTATTTATTAATTTTTAATAAAGTTTCCAAGTTATAAAATCAACTAGCCATTTAGTGATAAATACTTGGTATTTCCATAGAATTATTTCGCAGCAATTCCCTATTCAGGAAACATTGATTACAACATACATGCAGCATGATAATTTGCGAACCCAAACGCACATGCAACATGATACAACTAGCGTCAACTAAGATCTATGTTACCTTCTCGACATCATTTTTTATAATTTAGTATACACTACAATATTAAAAATAACCATTTTAACTAAAATCACCCCCTAATTCATATATTAAAAAAATAGAAGGAACACACATCAATACATGATACTTGTTCAGTAAAAAAACTCATATGTTAAAATTCCCAAATATTCTCAATGTATTTGATATACTTGTTTTATCACATTAGCTCGACAAACAAAATGATAACATATATCGTATCGGTAAAGATAATTTGATAGTTGGCTGTAATTATGCAATCACCTCCTCGTCCCAAAAAACAAAAATCTGACAAGTTAATACAGTAGGTAATTAAAACGGGAAAAGTGAAATAGTAACCAAACATCAATAACTATATCATCAAATTTTAATAGACAAACCTAATTAAACATCCTTATAATCCTATAGGTCTTATGCCCAGACATACAAGGAATACTACTAACCGTCGCCCACAAATTCCACTCATAACTGATCAAATTCTTATCCCTCTCTACCCCCAAACACACACACATCCATAGCTCGAAGTCTTCCACATTACTCCTTTAGCATTATCTTATAAGCATCATCCAATACCTACTTACCAGTTCCGATTTATCATCAACTCTATAAATAAAAATCGAACGCTTACTACACAACTATAACTCAAATATAGCTAATTATATTATAATTATCAAAGAAATAATTATAAATTTAGTAGAAATACTAATATTCCAAGTTAAACAAAAATAAAAACATATACATAGTTATCCCGGAGCAAATAATGTACCAACTCTAATTACTGTGGCTTCACTACATATATTATTAAAAATGTTACTATCCAGCTCACTCTTTCACTATTATAGAACTATCAAAGGAATAATCAATAAATTCCAACTATATAAATCATATATATCAATCACCATCACTAATTATTATTCTAAACTATTTGCAACTTCCTTATTGAAATTTAATTGTAAAATGTAGCAGTTTTATTGAAATAAAAAATAAAATTTCAATGTTGCCATTTTTGTCCTTTTCCTCTTCTGAAACCCATAATAACACCTTCTCAGTAATACACTTTTCAACCTCAACACCATATATTCTTATGCAATACTTAATATATACAAAATTAAGGTATAATTCCAACACAAGAGTTATTATAAAAATACAATTAAATATATAAAATAATAATTTCAACATCAATTATATCCATAAATATATCCATCCACACACTTATCTATCACACTACAAATGCAAACTGCATTAGCAAACTATAATGACGATACGTATTTAATCAAAGTATATCAATACCCATCAACAATACGCACTTATTAACCTAAGGACCACTCATTCCTCTCAGCATCAACACATATAATATTAATAATCCTTTTCAAAATAAGATGTTTCGCCTTTCACTATAAAATTTTAAAATATCATATACCATCCTTTACATATTTAATTTTCAATTAATATAATATATATGAATAATACATGAATTATTTAATATAAATTACCCAAATATCTCTTAGTTAAGCATATCTGAACTTACCTTAAATAACAAATTATAAATCATACTTCTTAGTAGTTACTTCACTAATTATTAACAACAAAAATATTTTATCACAAAAATATACACTTGACTAATAAAATATTAGAACTACATTTAAAATTATTTTTATTACAAAATAGTTTAGTAAACATATAGATATAGTATTTACTTTAATATCTATATACTATAAATTAATTTAAATAACTTTAACAAATTATATATTTTTATAATAAATGTCAATCTATCATATGATTATAATTAAAAACACAAATAAACAAAAATAACCATAATAATTGACTACAAAATTTAAACTAATATAAATAAAGTAATTAATAATAATAATATTTTATATAATACGAAATATAAAAACAAACGTTCAAAGAACAAAAAAAACAAAACAAAAAATTAAAAAAAGAAAAACTATCTAATCTACGGACAGACAAACTTATATCAACTTAAACATTTAGTAGTACAATAATACTTTTACTTTAATGCGTTTATTAAACTGAAAACATATACGTATAGAGAACGTACCTACTCCTCAATGTTAAGTCACTCTCACTGCGACAACCCAGGTTTGTTTTGTCTTGATGAGTATAGATTTACGGAAATGAAATTCTGCCAATAGTTTAACGAAATTATTATAATAAAAATAAGAAAGAGTGTAGATAAATAAAGTGTTCAATATTATTAAGCACAGATAATAAATATTTGAAAGGAGCCAGGAACTCGATCGACAGTATATATCTATAATAAATTTACATTAGTATACACCAATATTGAACAACTACTGCAACACAGCTAGATTTAAACCCGTTGTTCACACAGCACGCAGTGGTTTTGAGATGTCGCATCATTAGATCGAGAAGCCGGTCGTTCAGGCCGGTATGCAAAGACTCTTTCCATCTCGCCAACATGCAATTAGCCTAGTTGTGCAATTACACTACTGTACTGTTTTCAGTTTTTTCATTTAAACTCAATAACATACTTAATAAAAAAATATCTCAAACCTATCAAGATAAAAATGCCATTTGGAAAATGAAAAAAAAATAATAATGATTAACTTATCTACCTGTTTAGTGAAGCACATAAATCGAACTTTTCATCCGAAACTTCACACAAATTTAATTTAATAATAATAACAAAATCTCTTTTTTCTATTTTTCCTTTTATCATAAAACTGGCAAACTTAATTTTTACCAAACTTTACAAAATTACAATTTTTTGTATGCTCCCTGTTTAATAAAAGTCCTATCATTAGCTATTATATATATATATATATTATATATAATTATATTAATATCAATATTATATATATATATATATATATATACATATATAATATATATATTAATATATATAATATATATATTAGTACATTTATAAGTGTGACTCTAATATAGTATGGTTAATTTCAGTTAAGTTTGGTAAGTTAGTTAAGTTAGTTAGTTATAGTTAAGGTTAGGTTAGTTAGATTAGGTTCTAAGGTTACCAAAATTTTATTAAAAATTTCTACCCAAAATTATTATACCTTAATACATTTTCTATTAATTTTTCGTCCTGCAGAATCACCACTTATCCATCATTATATATATATACTATATATATTATAATATATATATTATATAATATATAAAATAATATATAATTATATATAATAATATTATATATACTAATATATATATATATATATATAAACTATATATATATATATATATATAATATATATAGTATAATATATAATAATATTATACTATAGTCTATTACCTTCACTTGAGCGGTTGCAGCCTTTTCGATATGAAGAAATAGAGTTATAGGTCTGAAACTTATGAATTTAATCTCTATATATGGGATAAGCTCTAATCCGTGTAAATTTTCAAGTCTGTAGGATGTATAGAGGGGGTCATCCCCGAGAGCGTAGCCGCTACGCCCCGCGTCTTAAGCCCTTTGGCTTCCCATACCTGAGAATTGACGTTATAGGCCTAACGGCAATTCATCGACCCTGGTTCGATGCGCATGAGAAAGTAGAGAGAGCGAGCAGGAGCGCGCGCCGCAGTGCGTGCACATACACCCAATGTTATTATTATCTATATAATAATCGTTCGATTTTCCGAAACGAAATCGAATTCTGACAACGATCCCAGTAAGATCTTTTTTCGCACTCCGACGATTGCCGATCCGCCCGGTTTCTTTCTCGCATCCGTCCGACAGCGACTCCTGAGAGCAGCCACCCCCGACTCCGACTTACTCGTATCCGTGCTAAAAAATTTGCGAGAGTGTAGATGATAGACGTAACCTCAGTGAATATACGAATTACGCCAGGTTGTCCCCCGAAAGGGACCACCCCTAAAAAAATAAAATTATGTAAAAGACAGTAATGGTCAAAGATTCGGAGTCGGATTTCTAGAAAACTTGGTATCGGGAATCTGAGAGTTGGCTCCTGCACCGTTCTGGAGCACATCGCTTGCCGTAGTTATAATAACATCGTTAATATAACACAACCTGTTGGGTCCTCTATAAGGATATCAAGGTTCGTATTTAGAGTTCGAAATATGATGGCTTATAAGTCCGTTATAGCTGTCTAGACCCTTCATTAGGGGCGTCTCGACTTAAAATCCCAAAGACACAAGGCAAAAGACACAAGAGGAATAATGGCAGATGAAAATGATCATGAGAACGGAGCAAGATAATGAACGGCAGATCTGACTCAGAGGCAGTAGAACGTACGCTGCACCGATGCTGCTCGAAGCGTGCCATAGTTATTAATATAGTGTAATATACCATAATTGGATGTGTTCTCTCTAATCATTTATTATGGGTCTGAATAGATTCGAAAATAATAGTGTCAGGAACCATTCAAAATAAAAATCAAAATAACAAAATAAATAAACTATATATAAAATGTATTATATTCTCTTTTATGGTTTATATACTTCAGATTTACGTTCTTTACATAGTCCTAAAGCAAGTTAAATCAGTAAAATCCAAGCCACCCCAAGCCTACCCCTCGCTGACAGTCTGTATCTATTTTGACTATTGAATCTATTCCGAGTCTCATGATTCTATTCGACTACTTGATATCTATTATTCAAGGTCAAATTTTTTACTAAATGTCTTTGTTTACATTAACCCTAAATCAGCTAAAGACACCTAGAATCAAACCACCATCTCCACTCCTCCCCTCCATTTCTCAACCAAGTTCGTATTTAATTGATCCATATGCAGTCTACGGATTGATTCTATTGGATCTATTGACTCTATATAGTTAGAGTCAAATTTTTTTAAAAAAATTGTCAAGTCCTTTCCTACATACCCTAAAGACAGTAAAATCACTAATATCAAATACATCATCCATCACTCCTCACACAAGAATTTTTTAAA
>JABUQX010097049.1:0-5000 GCA_015478945.1 Trachelipus rathkii
AAGGAGAGAGATTGATTTACTGATTACTGATTTTAGGGCATGTAAATGCAATTTTTTAGCGTATAAACATAAAAAAATAAATTTTTAGTAAAAACAAAAAGTTTTAAAGCAAAGAAAACAAAAATAAAATAAAAAATATGTGAAAAATAAAGTTCGAAAAATAAACTATAGGATATAAGATATCCATTAATGGATTAAAGGGAATTAAATTTATAAAGAAATATGAAACAACCAGATAGGCTCTAATTTGTAAAATAAACTAAACACTATAAATCAGAAAAATAAATGAATAAAAACAATAAGAACAAAATATGTATATTATACTTGAGTGATATCTGTGTAATTTCAAAAACCATGACAATGAGATTATAGAAAAATATAAATGTCAGTCTTCAAACATTTAGAAAAAACGGGTTTCTTGCATGATGCAATTGCAATTGACGGATATTACATGTTAGAACAGTAAGCAGTTATGGAAACAGTTGTGTGCTATTGTATTATTAAACGAATGTGTTAACTATCACTAGAGTACCTAGGCACCGCACCGGCTCCAGCAACGGTGCCGGAGCCAACTCCTCAGATTCACAGACCCATTTCCTTCATCCTTAGGCTTCTTTCTCCTTCCTCCTTCTTCCTTTCCTCTTCTGTTTTGCATTCCATGCATTTTTTCCAGTCGGGAACCCCCCTCGTTGGGGTCCCCAGACACGAAACTTACGTTAATATTAAAAACTCATATTCGAGATACTAACTAACCTTATAAAACATAATTTTGATTATAAATATGAAGGGACAATAACAAAATATTTTAATTTAACTAGCAACCAGCACACGGCTCCAGCACCGGTGCTCGATGCCAATCCGACTTCCTCCTTTCTCGTTCCTCCTCCTTCCTCATTCTTCTTCTTCCTTTCTTCCTTCTGTTTTCGCATTCCATGCATTTTTTCCAGTCGGGACCCCCCTCCGTTGGGGTCCCAGACACCCTTTACGAACTTACAATCCTCATATTCGAGATCTACACTTATAAACATATATTTTGATATAAATATGGGACTAAAAGAATATTTATTAACTTAGCACCGCACCGGCTCCAGCACCGGTGCCGATGCCAACTCCTTCCTCATTCCTCATTCCTCCTTCTTCCTCCTTCTTCTTCTTCTCTTACGCACTCCGTGCTTTCTACCTTCTAAGAAAATTTCCTATCTGGAAGGAACCAGCACCCTTCTCCGAAGGGTTACACTCGTCCGGAAACCGCCATTCCATGCTGACGCGGCGGTACAAACAAACAACCGAAAATAGAGATATCATCGCGCAAACTATTTATTATTTATTTATTTATTATTAAAATTATTTTTTTTTTTTATTTTTTTTTTCTGTATCGATGATACATCATAAGAAAGATGTATACCACGTTTTGTCGGTTCTATGTCAATATTTCAGGTTTGGGGGCTGGGGACCCCCTTTTGGATATTGTTCTCAGATGCTATTTAACCCATATAATGATGTGTACGTACCGTTAATATGAAGATTGTGTATATACGAGTTTCATTCGTCCTACGTCCAATATTCTAAGGTTTCGGGGGGCGGAGACCCCCTTTGGTGTGTCGGCTATTTAACTCCATATATGATGTGGGTACCTTAAAGAAAGATGTATACAAAGTTTCGTCGTTCTATGGTCAATATTTCAGGTTTGGGGGCTGAGACCCCCCCTTTGGGTGTGTATACCGGCTATTTGATACTCCATACTATGATGTGGGTAGCCTTGTTATATGAGGCGTATACCCAAGATTTTCAGCCAATATAAATATATGATATAATACTATATATTTAATATATATAATAATATATTATATATATATATATATTATATATATATGTATATATACTTATAGTAATATATATATATATATACTATATGATATATCATAATATATAAAGACCATACCCCTATCGATCACATATATATCTATAAGTATATATATATATACTATATATATATATAATATATATAATATAATATATATATATAATATATATATATCTATATATAATATATATTATATATATTAAGTATATAAATATATATAATTTATATATTATTATATAAAGACCCATACCCTACCATATTAACAGTACAATATATATATTATAAATACCATGATATAATAATTATTTTACACTATATAAAATAATATTATGATCATAAATATATACGTCTATATATATATATATTAATATAATAATATATTTCTATTTTATTAAATATATACTTATATATATCTCTCTATCATCATAAGTAATATAATATACAAGACCTAATCGAAAATCATAACAAGCTGATTCAAATAACCCCATCACTAGTTCACGGAGTAAACATAAGTAAAGATAATATCAATAATAAATAAAATAACATATAATTTATAATACATTACGTAACTAATTATACATAACTATACATATTAATTAACTTACAAATTATATTTATCCAGATCACACATCCATACAGTCATAACTACACGAATTGTATTTATTATATTGTATGAAGATAAGAACTTGACTATGTAAAAATGAAACGGTGCGTAATATTAGAAGCAACATATCCATACTACTATTAATATAAAAATATTACAATATATATATAGCAACCTACTATTCGCAGGAATTCATAAGACGTTAAAGTATCCCACACGAGTCAAAAGAATTCTTTACAACATTCTTTATTTTTATTTATAATCAGCTAGCACGTTCGGATACAGGTCTATCCACATCCATCACACAGGATCTTATAAGATACATATCCACCATTCACAATAATAAATAAAATACTCACTAAAATATACATTCGTGATAAACTACTTAGCAAAAGTTATGGAGAGCACTCCATAATCGGATATAAAATCATAGTTAAAACATTGAAAAGACAAAGCTGACAATGAATACAAATCGAGGGTTACAATGAATATTGATTTATATATATTAAACATCAAATACGCAATTATTCAGGACTAATATAATGCGTTGATATTTTCACCATAAAACGTATAGAACTAAACGTTAAAGATATTGACGTATTTCTGTTTGGCTCTATATTCAAAAATATCAATTAAATCATTTTGAATAACATCTCAATTAATCAAACCAAAAATAATAGCATTATCCTTAATTAATTTTAATTGGCAGTTTATGTAATATAATACCATACAGATATAAGTAATACATTAATACAATGAGTAAAAGCAATAACACAACCACATCAAAAATAAGATACAACCAAAGATAACGAAAATATATGAATAACACTAAAATAATAAATAATAAATAAATTTAATAATAATAATAATAATATAATAATAATAATAATAATAAAAAATATAAAAAAATAATGGTTTTGAAGCTGTACCAGCAATGTCATGGAATAAATAGCTTTATTGAACTATTATTATTGTTATTAGGAGATGGATGGGTTAATAGTCTTGATGAAGAGGGACTCCAAGATCCTCCTGTCCGTTTCTGATTGAAATTATTTGAGTATCGAAAAGTTATTTGAAGAGATTGGGTGGTCCTGTGACATGGCATGCTCTCTTATGGCCGAATATTCGGGATTGGATAAGGGTCGACCTGTGCGGAAAGAGAGACCTCTGTGCTTAGATATCCTAATTGTTAATTGTAGGATGGTTTCACCTACGTAGCAGGCGTTGCAGTCTGCACACAAATATTTATATACAACACAGGATTTAAGCAAGGTAGGGAGCATCTCCTTGGAGCTGAAGTACGAGCCTATACTATGAGGATGAGAAATTTTATCTTTTGGTACATCGTACGATGGGATTTTTGGACGGAATAAATTAGTCAAGGTTACGACTATGTCCCAAGATTTATGAAGTTTTTAAAATTATACCGTAAGTCCCTTAATTCTACTACTTTGCATAAAAAAACACGTTCCCTGCTTTTAGCTGAAATTAGATTTAAGCAGCGACTAATCAGCAGATACACTTAAGAGATTAGAAATTCTTCTGATTATTTGAAATGGCAAGTATCCTTCGTTGATTATTTTTGGTTGAAACATTTCATTAATGAAAGAATGGCACTTTTTTGTGAGTCGGTCAAAGTTCGACATAGTCGTAAGCTAGAAAAGTTGGGATTTGCTTATAATCTGAATATAGATCCGGAAAAAGTAATCTTTAATATCATCAACAAAATTTTATCTAAAAATGAGAAACGGTTGTTAGCTCTTGGCTTGGATTTTAAATTGCCGTGTTTTAAAATTAATTTTAATAAATATTTCCTAATGTTTGAAAAACTTTACTCACAGCTGAACAAGCTACCTTCAATAAAGAACAATAATTTACTTCAGGATGTTAAATATTTAGCGAATAGATTTTATTATAGTTTTAAAAGCCATAAAGTATTTTCCCCCGTCGTTTGTTATGCTGATTTGAAAATCTTGAAGGGGCTTAGAAAGGATAAATCGATTATTATAACCAAACCTGACAAAGGCAAAGGTGTAGTTGTTTTGAACAGAGAAGATTACATATCTAAACTTAAGGTCCTGGTATCCGACTTAACAAAGTTCAAAATTCTTAAGGTTGATATTTTTAAACACGTCCTGAAAATCGAAACAAAAATAAATAATTTCATCCGAAAATTAAAAACTGCGGGGCATCTGGCATCTAATTTCAATGGTTTACAATCCTCCGGTACAGTACCAGGCTCGATTTATGGCCTACCAAAAACACACAAGCCGAATCTACCACTACGCCCCATCCTCTCAGCTATAAACTCACCTACGTATAATTTGGCCAAGTTCCTTGTTCCATATATTAGGCCCTTAACTCAAAATCAATATACGGTTCACGACTCATTTCATTTTTCTAATTTAATTAATAACCTATCACTCGACAGTTGTTATATGACCAGCTTCGATATTGAGTCACTTTTTACAAACATACCCGTCAAAGAAACAATAGATATTATAACCAACTCATTATATAAAAATAATAATG
>JABUQX010097049.1:10000-12500 GCA_015478945.1 Trachelipus rathkii
TTCTAAGAATGGAAAGAGGTACAAAATTTCTTAATTTTATTAGCATATACATGTATCTCGACAGTCTGCTAACTAGGTTGTTAATATGATCTTTAAACGTCAGCTTTTCATCGATTGTTATTCCTAGTATTTTAGCGTTTGTAGCCCTATTTAGTTCTATATTGTTAATTTTAATATTTAAATCGTTAATTTGTTTGTTGCTAAAAATAATGTAAGATGTTTTACTTAAATTTAAAGATAGCTTATTAGCATCTATCCATTTCATTATTTTTGTTAATGTGTCTACTCCTTTACGAGATAGAGACTCGGCATCTTTGTCATTTATTAATATGGAGGTACCGTCAGCAAATGAGACTGAAAAAGCGTCATGAGAGTTGAACAGATCATTTGTATATAGGGTAAATAGAAATGGTCCAAGAATTGAGCCCTGGGGTACGCCAGTAGATGTTTGAAGCGTGGCTGAAGTAGTTTCATTTAGTTTTACGTATTGAGATCTCTCCTTTAAGTAGCTTTTAAACCATTGTAAGTTTGTTCCTTCAAAACCCATTTTGTTCATTTTACTTAGTAGTATGTCATGATCAATCATGTCAAAAGCTTTTGTGAAATCTAATAATAATAACAGGGAGGAGTCTTTATTTTCTATATTTCTGTACAGTTTTTCGGTTAAGCAAATGAGGGCATCAGCAGTTGAGCGTCCTTTTCTAAATCCAAATTGTGAATCACTGAGAATGTTGTTTGATATAAAATATTCTGTTATCTGATTGAAAATTAATTTCTCAAATATTTTACTAATCGTATTTGTGATAGCTATTGGTCTGTAATTTTTTGCTAGGGATAGATCTCCTTTTTTAGGTATAGGGATCACTTTTGCTGTCTTGAAAATATTTGGAAAAACTCCTGTCAAAAATGACTCATTGAACAAGTGTTTTAAAGGGGTGGCTAATTTGTCGGCAGCGAGTTTGAGGATGTGGTTGGGGATAGTATGAACATCACATTTTTTGTTTTTTAATCCGGCGATTACCTTTTTTACCTCAGAGTCTGTGATGTTTATAAAGGAGAAATGAGTCTCGTAGTCGGGGAGAAAAGTTTCAAATGATGTTCGACTAGGGGGTTTGTCTCTCATGATTTGTTTACCGGCGTTTACAAAGTACTCGTTTAGTCCGTCCGCGATCATCTTTTGGTCCGTTTTTAACTGATTATTTATATTCAGCTCTTTTATACATTGGGAGTTTTTTGTATTATTGTTGATTAATTTATTGATTAAACCCCAAGTAGCTTTGGAGTCTTTGTAGCAATCCTGAAATTTGCTAGAGTAGTGTTTTCTCTTTGCTTTCTTAATAACTGCCTTTAATTGTTTATCATATGTGTTATACATTTGGAATGGAATAATTTTGTTTTTATAGTTTCGGTAGAGTTTATGTTTTTGGCTGATAGAGTTTAGCAGAGCTGGTGTTAGCCATGGGTTTTGAATTCTTTTAACACCAAGTTTTTTTGTTTTAATGGGAAATGATTCGTCGTAGCATTTATTTAATATGTCTGCGAAGGATTTGAATTTTTCGTCGATGTTGATGTTTTCACTGTTTGTGAACGAAAAGTCAATTGCATTTATTTTGTTTATGAAATTTAGTCTTTGATATTCACCATCTAGTCTGTAATTTATGGTGGTGAAGTTTTGGGTTTTGTTTAAGGAAAATTTTGCAAGACATGGAAAGTGATCAGACATAATAATAATAATAAAAATAATAAAAATAATAATAATAATAAAATAATAATAATAATAATAATAATAATAATAATAATAATAATAATAATAATAATAATAATAATAATAATAATAATAATAATAATAATAATAATAATAATAATAATAATAAATAATAATAATATAATAATATTCGTTTCTATGAAATCTAAGAGGTAGGGATACAATGGATTCATTCAGGGTAAAGCTTATGCTCAATCGCTACGCTTCGAATAGGAGTAGTAATCATTTTATTTGTAATTCATTGGAATGGCTCATGTTTGATCATTATTTAAACAATTTAAAATTATGCACTGTATTTAGATTATTTAATAAGCCATGTAACCTTGTTTATAAAAATGTAATATTGAAAAGGGGTATTTTAGTTAAAGATATTGAAGAAACATTTGCAACTAAATATGGAGTCATTAATTTATTTGATAATGATTTGGATGCACTCAAAGCGAGAATAAAATTTGTTCAAAATAGGGAGGATCCATTAAGATAACATGGGGGGGATATGATTTTGTGTTAAATAAGTTTAATTATATAATATAATTTTATATTATACAATATAATTTATTTTGAATGTAATATTATTGAAAGATTTCCCGTAACTCTACTGAAATCTCTCTCTATTAAAACGGACACTCACTGCTCTTCTGAAATCTCTCTCTCTCTCTCCTCTCTCTCTCTGTCTCTCTCCCTCTTTGCATATTATATGATATATATATATATATATTAAATATAATATAATAT
>JABUQX010097049.1:20000-25000 GCA_015478945.1 Trachelipus rathkii
TTTGCTTTACTGCTTTACTGCTTTACTGCTTTACTGTTTTACGACTTTACTACTTTACTGCTTTACTGCTTTACTGCTTTACATCATATTTATAATGAGTATTTTATTAAAAACATTTTATGTTTTTAATTAATCATTTACATTTATATTATTCATCTATGTTAACTAAAATTATTTCAAAGTTTTTAAATAATTTGGATTTGTTTTATTATTATTATTTTTATTATTATTATTATTATTATTTTATTATTATTATTATTATTATTATTATTATTATTATTATTATTATTATTATTATTATTATTATTATTATTATTATTAATATTATTATTATTATTATTATTATTATTATTATTATTATTATTATTATTATTATTATTATTATTATTATTCCTACCTCTTAATCATACTGAAAATGTGATGTTCTGCTTCTACTATTACAACAACTACAACTACTACTTCCAACACTACTACTACTACTACTACTACTACTACTACTACTACTACTACTACTACTACAGCAGCTACTAATGCCACTATTACAACTACTACTACTACTTCTACTACAACAACAAATTCTTCTATTATTATTATTATTATTATTTATTATTATTATTATTATTATTATTATTATTATTATTATTATTATTATTATTATTATTATTATTATTATTATTATTATTATTATTATTATTATTATTATTATTATTATAAAGACATACTATAAACTAATGCCGCATCAACACACGTGCGGACTGTAGGTGCGCACACACGATCGTTCGTTCACTGTGCAGTCATGAAGGTATGTGAGTTATTTACATATACATACACATTTATATATATATATATATATATATATATATATATATATATATATATATATATATATATATATATATATATATATATATATATATATATATATATATATATATATATATATATATACAATTACATAGATATATATAAAAACATTTATGTTTTAATTAAACACATACATTTATATTACTCATTCAATTATAACTAAAATTATTTCAAAGTTTCTTAAAACTTCTATAATAAATCATTATCTTTGAGCAAAGAATTTATAATTATTACTATTAACTGCTAATACTTTTTGTTTATAAATTTTATAAGTATCAAGTTTTAAAATAATTTTTACTAAAATATTATGAAATCTTATTAAAAACATATATTTTACGTACCCTAAAACAATAAAACAGTAATGCAAGACCCTAACACCCTTCCACACCATACTGTACAACGGTTTGTTGTATTGACTTACTGCTTTACATCATATTTAGCATTGTAATAAGTATAAACATAGCAAAATAAATTCTTCTCTGTTAACATATATTTATTAAAATCATTCTAGGATTTTATTTAAAAACAACAATTATTCACTTACATTTATATTATTCATTCAATGTTGACTAAAATATTTCAAAGTTTTTAAATAATTTTTATTATTATTATTATTATTATTATTATTATTATTATTATTATTATTATTATTATTATTATTATTATTATTATTATTATTATTATTATTATTATTATTATTATCTATGTACACTGACAATCCAGTACGAAAAGTCACACAACAACGTACATTCCTCGCAGATATGAGACTGGGCTTTTTCAGAAATGTGATGAATAACTACTTTAGCCCTAAATTTAGGATATGCCTTTTTCGCCCAGGGCTGTTTTAAGCCTAATACCAGGTCGAAAGGTAATTCCAGCATAGACAAGAATCAAAAATCGATGTTATTATTATTATTATTTTTATAAATATATTTCAAACTGAAACATGATGGTTCGTTGAGAATCTTTAAACTGGTAAGAAGGAAAAGCTTTCCTTTCTTGTGAGTGGACAGAGTAAATCTTATCTCTATATAACCTCGTATGTGATTGGTAGAGAATTATTTTATCGCCTCGTTTTCGCTTTAAGGTATGTAAAAACATGTTTTTCATATCCTAACCTTGCCTGGGATCGGATGAAAATTAACTTAGTTCTTTAAACTTATTTTAAAATCAAGCGAACTGGAAGGAACGCATAGTGTGCAATGGTGTCTATGTGAAAATCCGTTGTGTGATTAGCGCACGTATACCATGGTTTTAAAATGTACAACCATCTTTGTTCACATGTAATAAATCTCCTAGCTACCTAGCTACAACTTTTTAAGATGTTAGCATCTTACAGTTCAATTCACTCCTAAATATCATTTAAGCTGTATTACTCCCCCGCTCCTTAAAGCTTATGATGTCATGAAACTTTTATATTTTATATACATTTAGCTCTTAAGGGAGGGTCCAATTTTTGCTTCGGGCTCATCCCAATTTTCACCCCCCATAAAAATGGACATAAAATTCCGAATATTTTCAGCCGATTTTGACCATATATACAATTGTAACTTTTTTTTTTTACCTCTAAAACGTCGTATTCGAGTGTTTTTCTGTGTCTGTAGTCATTGTTTTGGTATTTTCAATTTTTGAAAATCTAGGTTTTTGACATTTGTCGAAACTCCTAAACTATTTTTCGAAATGACTTCAAACTTGAAAAATACAAAGATTGGACTATTATCTAAAAAGTGTAGCAGGGGAATTTTGATATTTGACCCCATATCTGAGCATTGGTCGATTTTCAAAACCTACTATTTTTGGGTTTTGAAATTGAAAAATTGAAATATTTTTTTTCTGTTTATCCTATCCGCATGAAATTTTCAGGACATTTGTAGTCGGGGGAGATGCACATTTCTTACTTAGATAATTTCTTTGTATATGCAGTAGTTTGGGATTTTTTTTTTGGAACAAATTTTCCAATAAAAATTTGGAAAATTTTTTAAAAATTTTCTTTTGAGTATACCAAAAAATTATCTAAGTAAAAAAGATGAATCCGCCCGACTATACAAGCTCCAACTATTGATCTGATTATATGGCACCAATCACGATTTCATTTTCAAATATTTAATCGCTCGAAAAGGAAATATTGATATAAATTTTTTCTACCTATCCGATCAACATGAAATTTTCAGGGCTTGCATAGTCGGGCAAGATACACCTTTTTTTTTACTTAGATAATTTTTTTGTATACTCAAAAGAAAATTTTTAAAAATTTCAAATTTTTTTTTTTTTTTTTTTTTAAAATTTGTTCCAAGAAAAAATCCCAAACTACTGCATATACAAAGAAATTATCTAAGTAAGAAATGTGCATCTCCCCCGACTACAAATGTCCTGAAAATTTCATGTGGATCGGATAAACAGAAAAAAATATTCCAATTTTTCAATTCAAACCCAAAATAGTAGGGTTTTGAAAATCGACCAATGCTCAGATATGGGGTCAAATATAAAATTTCTGCTACACTTTTAGATAATAGTCCATCTTTGTATTTTTCAAGTTTGAAGTCATTTCGTAAAATAGTTTAGAGGAGTTTCGACAATGTTAAAACCTAGATTTAAAAATTGAAAATACCCAAACAACGACTACAGATACAGAAAACACTGGAATACGGTAGTTTTAGGGAGGTCACAAAAAGCTACAGTTTGGTGTTTATATGGTCAAAATCGGCTGAATATTTCGAATTTTATGTCCATTTTAAGGGGGGGTGAAAATTTTATAATTTATATACATTTAGCTCTTAACATACTTTTAGATCATTATACAGGAAAGTAAAAATTAAGGATAATAGAAACTTTACTACATATTTAGAAATTTAATAATCATAGACTTACATATTTTTGCATTAAATATATTTACAAGAATATTAAATATTTCAACATTAAATATATTTACAAGAATATTATATATATATATATATATATATATATATATATATATATATATATATATATATATATATATATATATATATATATATATATATATATATATATATATATATATAAAAAAAAATATATATATATATATATATATATATATATATATATATATATATATATATATATATATATATATATATATATATATAACAACACCACATACATTTTTCACGTGGTCTTTATGACATCTACAGATTAAAACGCTCTAGATCTTTACAAATATGCCAGTCATTTATATCGTTATCAATTATGTAGTTTCGTGTCTCATTAATACCTTCCGACAGCACATATGTAAAAAGTTCCCTCTCAGATATCATAGTATTTTTGACCTCTGGATCATCTGCATAAATACTTTCTTGCCATTGTTTTCTAAGTAGATAGACGAATTTCTGTACATCTATAGAATTCAGAAAGCGTTCGATGATGATTCCAGAGTCATCAATTAGCATTTTCTTGAATGCGTAGTATTCCTGGTAAAGCATGTAATGGATGACTGTTACATAATTAGACAGTACACTCGCTTTCTTCATATGCATTAACACAAGCCTGCGCACCTCTGACATATATTTCAACTGCTGTAAACCTGAAATGTAGAATCCATATGATGTACGTTCAAATACGTCTGTTTCATTATTTCTCTCCCATAATCTTACTTCCAAACTGAATATGCGTTGATGATTAGAAAAGGATAGAGTAAGCTGCTTGGTCTTTGTTCCCTCGCTCTGACTAATAACTGTAATTGGCCAGTTTAACTCCGTTCTCGGCTTAAAGTACTCAGTAAGCCAGACCTCAGTGTGTTTACATATACAAAGTAATTCATCGGTACTCATGAAAATACGTTTGAAACTGTAATATGGTGAATTACTAACACACGTGAAAAATTCAATTCCGTTGGGTTTTCTTTTATATAGGATTGCAGTTCCCCTTCCGGAGATCTTAACTTCCCATTGTATAATGTCTTGTATAGAGGTATACCTGTTAAGACGAATCATAATATACACTTAATGGGAATGGAGCACTTTTAAGATAGAGTAGAGAACTTGTTCACAGCTTGACAGCTAAAGCGACTATGATTTTAAAATGAGTTTAAAGAACTAAGTTAATTTTCATCCGATCCCAGGCAAGGTTAAGGATATGAAAAAACATGTTTTTACATACCT
>JABUQX010097049.1:32500-35960 GCA_015478945.1 Trachelipus rathkii
CCAGCTCTGCACATATCCATACACAACTAACTAACACGTACCTACAAAACCGCCCCAATAACAATTTACTAAACTCCCCCTCCCCAAAAATTTCCCCTATAGAAGAAACACTATCTAGAAGAGGCCAAATTGACCTCGCCCGGAGCAGATCAGGTCACCACCCAAAACTCTTACAATACAAATATAGATTCAAACTAGACAATGTTACCTCCCCCACTTGCACCAGATGTCACATTTCCCAGGACACAATGGAGCACCTCCTTCTGGGGTGCACCGCTATATCTTCCCTTCTCGACCTGTGGAACCGCCCAAGAGCGGTGGCCGGCTTCCTGGAAGCAGTGTGGCCCTCCAATTGAGGTGGGCCAGGGGCAGAAGTATATATATATATATATATATATATATATATATATATATATATATAGAGAAGTATATATATATATATATATATATATATATATATATATATATATATATATATATATATATATATATATATATATATCACTCAACCTTTGCCCCCTAAATGAATTACTTCCATGTATGTGTGTGTGTATTTGTTTTGTATAAGAGATGTTGCCCTGTGGGAGCTGGATGTTTAGGATTTGTTTGTGGCACAAGGCTGGAAGATGGAGGTTGTTTAACCTGTGGTTGGTGGGTTAGAAAGTGCAGTGTGGTACGGGGGTTGAGGTTTTGTTTCAGCGTAGAACTGTGTGCCCATCATTTCAAATGTTTATCTATGGGTAATATTTTTGTTTCTTCATGTAAGTGTTGTTGTGGAGTTGTAGTTGTGCAACCTGTTATAATTCTGAGTGCCTTGTTTTGGGTGGTTTGAAGTTTTCTCATGTTTCCCTTGGTTAATAATGGGTGCCATATAGGTGACGCGTAATTTAGTGTTGGACGGATGTATTGTTTGTAGATGGTGATGGATATTTGTTTATTGTTGTTAATGTCCGCGCTAGCTATGGTTCTTAGTATGTTTAGTTTCCTATTTGCTGATGTTATGTTTTCAATGTGTTTTGTGAAGGTTAGGTGTCCAGTGTTACTCCAAGAATTTTGGGTGTTTTGTTTATTGGGATAGCTATATTGTTTAAAAAGATTTGGGGGTTTGTAGTGCCAAGTTGGCGGTCTGTTGTGATTAGTGTGATAGATGATTTGTTAGGTGATGCAGACATTCTATTGTCAGTTAGCCAAGTTTGAATTTGGTTAATGTATTGTTGAGTCAGAAGAATTGTTGTGTTTAGGTTCTGGTGTGTGGTGGTTATGGTGATGTCATCTGCGTAGGTTGTTATATTTGTGTGGAGTGTTTGTGGTTTTGGTAGGTCGGCTGTGAATAAGTTAAATAAGGTAGGGGATAGGATTGCTCCTTGAGGTACTCCATTTTTTTATGTTTACTGTACGTGATTTCTTGTTGTTGATCTGTATTTGGGCTGTTCTCCCTGATAGGAAGTTGGGTAACCATTTCTTTAAATTAGTGGGGATGTTTGATTGTATTATTTTGTGGATTAGATTGTGTCTTGGGACTGTATCAAAGGCTTTGTTTATGTCGATTGCTACAAGTAGTGTTTTGTGTGGGGGCCTGAGATTTAAGCTATTTATTATTGGTTGAATGGTGTTTGTGAGAGCAGTTGTGGTTGAGTGGTTTTGCTGGAAACCGTGTTGGAATGTTTGTTTGGGGATGTGAGGTTTTATTATGATTAGTATGAGCTTTTTTATGAGCACGTTTCTTTTTTTACTTTTAACCGTTTGCATCACCCCTTCTTTCCACCACTCACTTTTAACATACTTACTTCCTACTTTAGCACATCCACATACTTCCTTTGCACTGCTAACAACTGTTTCCTTCATTTGCTCCCAGTTTTGTTCAGTTTCAACTTCGGCACATTCAACTGATTTACTTGCGATCGTTCTTAAATACTTATCCTTATTACCTTGTTCACTTAACTTCTCACTCTTAATTTTACCCACTTCCTTCCGTATCACATTCCTCTCCATCCAAGCCCCCCACTAACGTAATTTTACATAAAACAACATAGTGATCCGATAATCCCATTCCTAACACCCTCACTGATTTAACTTCCAACACATACTGTACTTCAACATCTCCTTCTTCACCAACACAAAATCAATCATACTTTTCACTTCAATGCCATCTCTACCTACAGCAACTTTAGTATATATATATATATATATATATATATATATATATATATATATATATATATATATATATATATATATATATATATATATATATATATATATATATATATATATATATATATACATATCTTTTTTTTATATATATATATATATATATATATATATATTAAAGAAAGAGACATAAATATATTGTTATTATATATATATATATATATATATATATATATATATATATATATATATATATATATATATATATATATATATATATATATATATATATATATATATATATATATTTATAGAGGGAGAGTACACGCATACGAAGCGATGAAATTACCTCCCATTTTTTAATGGTGCGTCTTTCTCTTGTGCGTTCATATTCTTTACACACTCATCCTCCAGGCAACATATTACTAACCACCATTTATCCACATATATACACATGATTAAAGTACACACCCCTCTTCTAGATAATAACACTTGCAGACATCCCTACTACTCATATCCCTGTGTGGGGGGAGAAAGAATTGCCCACATCGTATGTCCTGCGTGTCGTAGAAGTCGACTAAGGGGCGGTGTAGTTAGGCTGGCTGCCCACTACCACCTATCTCTTGCTAGAAATTGTTGATGCATGCCTCGGAGATGGTCGTGCCGTAAACGACCTTCTAATTTTCGGCGAAACTGTATGAATCGTATGGGTACACGGAATGTCAGAGGAATAAATGTTGAGGAGAAGAGGAGAGAGGTGATGGATGATTTAGAAAGGGCAAATTTGATTTGCTCGCTGTGACCGAAACAAGAAAGGAAAAGGTGAAATTGAGTGGTGGTGTGAAATGTGCGTGCTGGTGTGGAAGAGAATGAGAGAGGAGAGAGAATGAGTTGCAATTTTGATGAGTGATCTGTGGTACAAAGCTATGGTAGACTTTGTGTGTGTGAGTCCTAGAATTCTAATGGGTTAAATTTAAGTTTGAAAAGGTCAAGGTATGTGTGGTTGTGACGTATGGTCAATCTGAGGGAAACGTTGAAGAGAGTACGATTTTTTGGGATAATCTGAATGATGTTCTGAATGGGGTGAGTAGGAGTTCAGATTGATAGTGTTGTGGGACCTGAATGGTTGGATAGGTGATCAAAAAGGGATGGTATAACAGGTGGTTTTGGGGTGGCGGAGAAAATGAGAATGGTAGGAAGGTGATTGATTTCTGTGAAGAGAGAGGTGAAGCGGCGCACGAAAACGCGAAAGCGTTTCAATGATAAATGCGAAACGGTTAAACACCTACCTGATTGAACGAAGTACAAT
>JABUQX010097050.1:0-5000 GCA_015478945.1 Trachelipus rathkii
TATTTATTTATCTTAATTTTTTATATATAGTTTTAATCATTTCCTTAAATTTCATTGTTCTACCGATAAATAATTTTTAGGTGGAACTAATTATTTTATAAAATAGATAAAGTAATAAATTATTACGCAGATCGTGTCCATTTTACTCCAGGACGACGACGTTTATTTGTGGCTAGAGGTAAATGGGTCGTAGTGCAATTTTAATTTTTTTTTTAATTTAGTTACCTATAAAAAATTATTTATCGTTGAAAATGGAATTTAAAAGGGAGACTAAACTATATATAAAAAATCATTAAATTTAAGTATAAATGTAGCAATCTATAGCTTCTTTTCATAATTATTATTTTCCTTAGTTCTTTATTTTTTTTATAATTCATTCTTAATATCAGTATCGTTACATTAAATCCTATTGGAAATGGGCGTCGTGCGTTGTTTTTTTAATTATATTTTTTTGTTTAGTACCGTCTTAAAAATTATTATTTTCGTAAAAACTTGTTTTTCCTTTACTCGGCGTCTACTTAATTAAATAATGAAGTTTTCATCTCGATTACATACAAGTATCAGACTCAGAACCTGATTTTCCCTAAGCGTTAAAATAGATCTAATAGTCGTATATGTCATTATTTTTGTTTTTAGCGAATATATGTCAACTATTTTGAACGCAGGTAACGTTTTCGAGTGTATCGTTCGTTAAGTGCGTTAATAATAGTTTCCCAATAGTGACGTTTTTCCAATCGTGATACCCGTTTATTATATCTCAATAAGTCTAAAATAAAATCGCTCTTTCAACAAAGTCGACTCTTTCTCTCTGGAAAATAAATTGAATTTTTTTTTCAATATTTTTAACTTATCCCTTTCGCTTATTTAAACGGTACAGATAAACTGTCCTATAATATAATTAATAAGCTTAACGATAGTTCAATCCCTGAAAATATTGCGTTTGATCGTTCGAGGTCGTGTCAATATTTTGTTTATAGTTATTTTTTTTTATTTTTTTCTTTTACTCTCTTATAATATTTTATTTATCGTAGGAATTATTGGAATTTAAGGGTATGACTAAACTATTTAATATAATGTTATTAATAGTTTGTAATATAAATTATATGGATTATATAATATTTATTGTTGGATATTGGGTTTTTTGATTCAGTTGTTATATAATGGTTTAGATTATAGATATTTAAGAAAAATTGGAAGTAACTTGAAGAATAATTTATAATATTATCCAAATATGTTGGATTTTAATCTTTTATTAGTTTAGTCGGATTTTCTTGTACATGGCTTAGATTTGTCCGTTAATAATTTTTTTTGGGTTTCTCTCTCAGTGGTAAATAAAACTTGCGCTTCTCGCGTAAGGGAGGAGTGTGCGCGCACTCGCGCTCGTTATAGGAGGAAAATTTTGTTTTTTTTTTCGTGGGGGATGATACCTGTAAATACTTTCTAAGTGATTTCTTCAGATATATTTGATGATATGTTATAATATAAAATCAGTGTGTGTAGGGTTCCTTGTAGGTAATTTTCTGTCCCTATATGGTTTTCCTATGTGGTTATTGGGTGGTTCCTTGGGATAAGTTTCAATAATAATTTCTCGGAAAGAAAATCCTTTTATTTAGTTTGCCGCTTTTCCTTTGCTGTTAATGTGTTTTGGTTTGGTAGATATTTCAAAAAACGCCGTTCTCTCTTTGTTGTTATTTTATTTGGGTTGTTTTGTGCCTAATGATGTAAATGTATTGTCCCGCCCTTTAAGTTTTTTTTTTGCGCTCAATAGAGAAAAATATAGTAATTTAGGGGTTCTGTAAACTAGCATGCCGGGTATATATCTAATTGATAGAGTTGTATTGAGTTTGTCTTTTGATCGTTTCTTATTTGGACTGTTTTTTTTTCGTTTTTTCTCGATAGTTTTTATAAAATTTTTCACGTCAGGTAACGTTTCCTTTTATGGGTGCGTATTGTTAATTTATGTCGTTTTGTTTGCGACAGATTATTTGTATCGTGTGGCTTTGTTTCCTTTTATTAACATCCTGTATTAGACCGGAAACTTCCCGGTGAAAAATGCCATATTGACAGGCTTATATTTTCAAACCTGTATATTTAAAGTTTTAAGGTCCAGCACTACTTTGTGACCGGGTGCGCACCCAACAAGAAAAAAAAATTTTTCGGGGGAGAAACCAAAAACTTCAACAACTCAGGAATAATTTGAGATATCGTAAAACTAAAATCAGTTGTAGGGCCCTCAGGTACTCCTCATTAGTTTTCGGGGGTATAGGCGGTTCCTGGGATAAGTTTCAAAATTTCCGGAAAAAAACCCTGTGTTTTCCCTCTTTGCGTAAGATGGTGGAAAAAAAACCTTTCCCTTTTTTATGAATGTGTGCCGAAAATTTAAATTGATTGTTCCCTTTAGAAATTTTTTCCACCAGAGATAAAAAAAAAAAACTGAATTTAGGCCGAAAACTAGCCCCCTTACAGTAGGTCATAACTAATTGATAGATTGAAATTGCATTTACGTATGACCATTATTTTTTTTTCTTCGAATTTTTAAAATTCACCAGGTGACGTTCCCTTTATTGCGATTTTATTATGCTATTTGGCACAAATTTGATCTTCTTGTTCCCTTTATTAACAAATAATTTAGGCCACAAATTTCCCGGTGAAAGATGCTCACTATTCTCTGACCGGGTGCGCACCCCACTAGAAGAGAAATTTTGTTTTTTCTCGGGGGAGTAACCGAAAACTTCAATAACTCAGGAATAATTTGAGATATCGTAACGTAATCTTAATACCGCCCTACGGTTCATTCGGGGCCGAAATAACGTTACTCTCTACTTTTCGGAAGATGGTGCAAAATAAATTTTATGTTCCTTAAGCGAGTTTTTTTTTTCCAGAGAGAAACCAAAAAAAAAAAAATTTTTTTTTTTTTTTTTTACTGTTAATTTAGGTCTTTAAAAGAATTGAATAATAACCACTGGTTAACAGCCAAAAAATACGTCAAAAGGTTTCTCAGCATATTTTAGACTAAAATTTTGGTGTTCCTGATCATAATCACCTTGGTTTTTGCTCTATCAGGTCAATTTTTGAGATACAGCATGCCTATCTGAGGAGCTATACACATGATAATTATCATATGTATAGCTCGTCAGGTAGGCCACCAAAATTAGTCTAAATATGCTGAGGTTTTGAGTTTAATCCTATATTTCTGGAAGAATATAGCGAATTATTCATATGTAAATGGTTGCTTCTGATGTGTTTCTGTTTCAAAATGACTAATTGACCTCTTTTCTTTCTTTTCAGAGTATTGATATGGCTTCAGGCCGACGGTCATGCAGGAATAATCCTGACGTTTTCTGCTACATCTGCGGAGAATACACGCTGGCAATGCACAGGAAGGGCATCACAAGCTTTGTGAAGCGCGCCTACCAAGCTTACTTTCAAGTGGCTTTCAAGTGGCTCAAACGGAAGAGGGACGGAGTCGCATGGCAAGGTCGAGGGTTCGAATCCTAGTTCGGATCCTAGGTAGAAATTACCTAGAGAAGTTCCCCTCCTTGAATAGGGCTATGCCCGCGTGAGGTGTGATCTTTTAATAAAAAAAAAAGGTGGGTGACCTAGATAAGTCCTGGGCACCGCACACGGTGTTCAAGACGTGCGTGGAATATCTCCGGCGCTGGACGAAGGGCACGAAAACTTCACTGAAGTTTGGGATTCCGATGGTTTGGAGGGAGCCGTCTGACCATGAATCGGATTGTTACTTCTGCGCCATCGATACTACTGGCGTCAACCGGAAATAATCGGAAGCCGCCTCCAGTACCCCCGACCCTTCCATCTGCCCCGCCTGTCCAGTTGCTCAACTGCGAAAAACTTCCTGTAACCAGCGTGCAGGAGCTGAGGGCGCCCACAGATTATCGCGCAATAGTGAGCAGCGGATCTAGTACGACACGATTAGGTGCTAGGTTTCGGCTACAACTTTAAAATTAAGCACCGTATACACAAAAATAAGGCAGCCTGAGGAAAAGTAGCAACAACGAGAACGCTTAGGTTTTTTACCTATAGTTAGCAACCCTATAAATATTACGCGAGATATGTAAAGGAAGGGGCACAATGCATGGGCCGTGAGCACACATAACAAAGGGTACTAAACAACAGTGCTCTCGTAGGACAGCAAAGTAAGAAGCTATGTCGGCGCGAACCGTGTGGAATTAGCGACTCAAGTACCGAAGAGAGAGTATATAGGAGCAATTACGTGAGTGGAGAGATAGTAAGTACAGAAAGATCTGGGAAGAGTATATATGGTCAGAGAATCTCTCTTCATCGATTCCTAGAAGAGAGAGGGTAGAGAGAGAGCATATAGGACGGAACATGTGGCACAAAATATAAAGAGTAGATAAGAGACGAAAGAAGGGGAAGATACTAACAATAATTTAAAGGGGGAGAAGAGAAAAAATAAAAAGAAATGAATCGACGAGTATACTTTATAAATATAAGACAATGAGGATAAAATACAGTAGATCCATACATACCCAGAAACACAAAGCTCGTAAAAATGTGTTACAACAGGCATGAGGCGTAATCCATTGCAACACAGGTGAGAAAGACATAGATGAGAGAGAACTTAATAAGTATTCAAACAACAATTGAAGAGTCGCTCTCATAATAATGTCAGACACACAGGTGAGCATGCTATGCTCTTTGTCCGCATACCGACACGAGAGATAAGTGGCCAATTACGTTACACGGGGAGGGAAATGTAAATAAGTAAGATAAACAATAATTCAGAGTAAAACTTAATAGGAGAAAAACAAATCTAAGCCCTCGAATAGGATTAAATAATAAAGTAAATAGACGAATAGATGGAGTATATGGTTTGCACTGAGAGAGAGAATATAGAACGAGAATCGAGAGAGGTTTAATAGAACGATAGTGAGATGATAATAGTATGTAGAGCGCTAAGTAAAAATATTATAAGAGTTACATAAATAATAAGAAATAAATATATATATATTCAATAT
>JABUQX010097050.1:10000-20000 GCA_015478945.1 Trachelipus rathkii
TAGACAGTAAGGGAAAGAGTGACACAACCCATTGGCTTTAGATTATTTGTTGTCGTAACTGTTAATTTTTAAACACGTGATTTTTATTACTCACTTATATGATCCACATGCAAACATCATTTAAACCGATATATAGTTCTGACCATACTCACTTATATATTTATGATGACCCCTCTGAGACTACCCAAAATAATACTAAATATAACAATCGCATTCTCACCCTCGAGTGTAAGATATAGCGTAGTATAAATGTCAGAGCTTACTCAATTCATGCATTACACACACCATATATATTACTAATTTAGAAAGACACTACACACCAATATATATATATATATACTATATATATATTTACACAATTCATAATATATATATATATATATTATTATATATAATATATATATTATAAATATACATATATTAATATATTAATATAATAATATATAATATATAATATATATATATAATTATATATATATATTATATATATATATAAATATATTATATATATAATATATATTAATATATATTATATATATTATATATATATTAATATATATATATATATAATATATATAATATAATAATATATATATATATATATATTAATTATATATATATATATATTATATATAATTATATATATATATATATATATATATATATATATTTTATAATTATATATATATATAATATATTAATATATATATATTATATATAATTATATATAATATATATAAATATTAAATATTATATAGTATATATATATAATATATAAATATATATTATATATATTAAATATATATATATATAATATAGTATATAGTACACTATTTTAAAAAAAATAACGTAATAAAAATTATCTTAAAAGGATATACTCAACTATATCTAACATATCATTCGTATCATAGTGAGAGCACTATAGTAATAAATAATACGTTACTTATTATATATATATATAGATATGTTGTATGTATGTATGTATATATATGTGTTGAAAAGTTTCAAAAGACTATTTATTAAACGTAAAATGTTTTTAAAATAAAAAAAACAATTTTTTAAAATATTAAAAAGTAATCTTTTTAAAATAAAGACTTTAAACAATAAGCCATTTTTTTTCCTGGTTTAATTTGGTTTTTATTACTTTGGAAAGCAATATTTTTGGTGTATATTCTAATTTAAACTAAAAATATAACGCTTCTCTCTGTCCTTTTAACGAAGGAATTTAATATTAACAGTTTATAATTAACTTTTAATTTTTAACAGCATATTTTCAACTTTAATTCAAAAACAGAAATAAAGGATTGTTTCCGCAATGTTATATATATATATATATATATATATATTATATATATATATATATATATTTATATATATATTATATATAATTATATATATATTATATATATATATATATATATATTGTGTGTGTGTGTGTGTGTGTTGTGCGAGTCTGTTTCTGTGGTGGAGTAAATTCCACTCTTTACCATTCAGCTAAAATTAAAAAACTTTGGTTATAGTCTTCTTGTCCTCGAGCCATTCAGAAATTACAATCTTCTTCAAATCCAGAAACTGATGCTCCTTACATTTCATTCCGGGATCACATAAAATCAATTCTTCGAGACTGAAAACTTCCTTCGCAGAAAATGTAACAATCTTTCTGGTTCTTCTACCTCATATTGTCCCTGGTATTTAGCAACTTTAAAACGTCAACTTTAACTCTGCTTCTTCTCCTCTCCCTTCTCTTGTGACAGTAGTAATGCTGTCCTAACTTCTGATAAAGCTGAACTCTTTGGGAAGTCAAACCTTTGCTTCTAATTCCACCCAGACAATTCTAGAGCTATACCTCCTTCTCCACCTCCCTTCAAATCATTATCCCTAAAATAATTATTTCATCTAAAGATGTTATTTCTTCTCTCTCTCTCTCTCTCTCTCTCTCTCTCTCTCTCTCTCTCTCTCTCTCTCTTCTCTCTCTCTCTCTCTCTCTCCCTCTCTCTCTCTCTCTCTTCTCTCTTTACTGAGTTTACACACTGACAAGGTGTAGGGTCTTGAAGGTATCCCTCCAGTTTTCCTCCTCAAAGCTTATGTTTATGAGCTTGTATCATACCTTGGTTAAACCCTTTCGTCTCTGACATCAACTTCAACCTTCCCCTTCTGCTGGATGCGTGCACTCAATCTGCCTGTTCTGAAAAAAGGGGACCTTAGTCAATCATCTAACCATCGTCCTATCACTTTAACATCTCTTGCTAGCAATGCTTATGAATACCTCGGACCTGATCGTAACCGTCGTAAGTTACCTTGTGTCTTTCGGCGAAATTGCATGAATCGTATGGGTACATGAAAAGTTAGAGGAATAAATAGTGAGAAGAAGAGGAGAGAGGTGATGGATGTATTAATAAAGGGTAAATTTCATTTGCTTGCTGTGACTGAAAGAAAGATGAAGTGAAGCGGTGAAAACGAGTTTTTTTTTTGGAGGGGGGGGGGGGAATGTGTGTGTGCGGAAGGGTGGAGAGGAATGAGAGGAGATAAGGACTTGTAATTCTAATGAGCGGCCTGTGGCACAGAGCTATTGTGGATTTTGTTTGTATGAGTACTAGAAATAATGGTTATATTTAAATTTGAAAAGGGCAAGGTATTTGTGATTGTAACAAATGGCTCATCTGAAGGTGATGTTGAGGACAGTGAATGTGTGTGGGTTTGATGGTGTTAGAAGAGATAGGTATTTTGTGTACGAAATAAATAGTAGAAAGGTGGTAATAGTTAAAGTGAGAAAGTTGAAGAATGGCAAATATGTACGCATAGATTTAATTACTGGTGAAATGATCAAGAATGGAGGCGAGATGATGGTTGAATGTATAGAAGTTATGCAACAAAGCGTTTATGGAGAGTATAGTTCCGAAGGATTGGAGGAGAGAAAAAGTAATAATACCCTTATATAGGGGTGGAAAAAACCATGGTTTTTTTAAAAAAACCAAAAACCATTGTTTTTTTTAAATAAACCAAATAAACAAATGTTTTTTTTTTGTTTTTTTTGGTTTTTATGCTATTTTGATGGTTTTTATGTGTGTTTTTTATTGGTTTTAATAGATTTTAAAGGCAAAAATCACTACTGGAAACTGTTATACACATGTGCTAATACATATTTTAAAATTCCTCAATAAATTTCTTTAGATTCTTAAATTTCATATTTTCTTGATAACTGTAAACTGGTATAAAATTATTATTATTTTTGAGTTTTACATAAACTCATAAGTAAAAATTAAGAGGGCATTTTATAATATATAAAAACAATATAAAAAAAAAATAAAAAAAAAAAAAAAAAAAAAAAAAAAAAAAAAAAAAAACGCATAAAGAAAAGTTTATTCAAATTAACCTATAATGATATACAAATGAATTCTTATTTACCTTTATATTTGAATACTAGGAATATATAAATATATATATAGGATATATGGACACCGTACCTAGAATATACTATATATATAATATATATATATATATATATATAATTATATATATATATATATAATATATATATATATATAATATATATATATATATATATATATATAATATCAGGAGAAGAGATAGAGAGAGAGAGAGAGATTTCATCGTTAAACGCCGAAACTGAAATTAAATCATTAAGAATTTTATACAAAAAACTAATTTCCCTGCTTTAGCTGTTACCTATTTCTAATGTTGCCGTGCACAAGTCCAAAAGTTGAAATACCCTTTCAACACTAGCAGTTGATGAAGTTGCTGACAATATGCTTATTATTTTATATATGACCTTCTCATCTAATTTTTCTTTGAGAGATCTGTACCAAGATGAAGGAGTCACTGCTGACAACAGAGACTCATCAAATAACTTTTATGAAATGGAGGAGAATTTGCTCTTAATTTTATTCCATAAATTCCACTGCTTTTGAATACTCATCCTTTGGAAGTACTGTGGTCTGATATCTTGGGTTAAAAATATATGCCAATAAGTGAGCTTCTGTTACTGCCTGATGATACATCCTTTTTACTTTTGTTTTAAATCTTGTCTGTTGATTGGTGGATTAAGCTGTTCTAGCTCCATATTTATATTTTTCCAAATATAAACATCATCACTTAGTTTACAGTCATTGCCTTCTAGCTTGGTTGATGCTGTGGCCACACACTCCCACAAATTGGATTTTTATTATAATCTTTTAAGAAATGTGGCTCGATGGGTAGAAAATGAATCCTCAAGACTCGAAACAAGAATCATGTTTTAAACAATGTTAATATATATATATATTATATAGTATATATATATATATATATATATATTATATATATATATTATAATATATATTATATATATATATATATATATATATATATATATATATATATATATATATATATATATAAAATATAATAATTATTATTATATATATATATATATATATATATATATATATATCTAATATATATATTCTCACAATAATAAAAATCAGCAGAAATTTTTTTATTGCCTTTCAGTTACTCTTCGATTGAAAATTGAGAAAACCATATCAAAATGCTAAAGAAAACCAATTAATAAATACATTTTTTTAAATATTTTATGCATGTTTTTTTTTTATGTTTAAACCATTGGTTTTTTTATGTGGTTTAAACCATCCCAAACCATTGTTTAAACCAATGGTTTAAACCATCCCACCTACCCCTTATATAGGGGTAAAGGAGATAAGGGAACTGTGGAACTATTTGGGAAATTTGTCTTATTGAAAGGTTTGTAGGGAAGATATATTTGATATTTTGGGCTGAAAAAATTCGTCGGGTGATGAGGGACTAGTTGGGCGAGGAATAAGTTGCAAATTTAAGAAGTGGTAAGAGGATGTGTGGATCAAATTTTTACATTGAAACAATAATTGAGAAAATGAGAGTGGAGAAGAATATATTATATTTAGGTTTTATGGATTACAACGGCGTATGACAAGATTAATTGGGAAGCTCTGTGTCCGGCATTAGTGGATAGATATATGGTGTTGTGGTAAGAACTTCTGAAAGGAATCAAAGTTTATTATAACGATAGTGATTTATCCTTGGGTAAGATTAATGGAATTGAAAGTGAACGGCTTAATATTAATAGTGGAGTGAGGTAGGGATGTGCTCTGTCTTTTTGACTATTTAATTTTTATATGGATGAAGTGATGAAAGAATTAGAGGTAGGGTGGTAAGGGAAGTGTGTTAGAATTGGAAATGGGAGTGAAAAGAAGAGTGTAGGGTACACTGCTTATTGTATCTGATGATTTTTGTTTTTCGTGGCAATCTGAAGAAAGTTTGAGAGGATTGGTAAACGAAGGGCAGGATTTTGTAAAGAGGAGGGTTGGAAGTAAATGTAGATATAGTAAGACGATGGTTAGTGAATGAGGATGTCCCTGGATATGAAAATCATTTGGATGGTGACAATTGGGACAAGTATCTGAGCTTAAATATTTAGTCCGTATGTTAGAAGAAGGGGTAACTAATGATGCAGAGTGTGATAGGAAAGTTGCGAATGGTAGGAAGGTGACTATTGCAGTTAAATCTTTGGTGAGTACAAAGGGGCTAAGTCTTGGTGTGCGCTATGGTTTTGCGTGAGAGTATATTGTTATCGGTGTTAGTGTATAGTAGTGAAACTCTGGTGTGAAATAAGGGGTATAGATCTAAGGTGCAATCTATTCAGAAGGACAATCTTATGGGTGTGTTAGGCGTGAGAAGAATTGATACAATGAAGAATGAACGTGTTAGAGAGTTGTGTCGTTTGTAGAAAGGATAAAATGAGAAAATAAACGAAAGTTTATTAAGATGATTTGTTCATATGGAAAGGATGGATGATAGTCAGGTTGTTAAGTGGATGAATAGTGGTGAGTGTGCTTGGAATCAACCAGCTGGGAGACTGAAAAAAAAGTGGATTGAGTTAGTAAAGGAATGTCTGAAGGAAATGAATGTGAGTTCGGCGGAAGAGAGAAGAAGGTGCATAATAGGAATGAATGAAGGGGTTTTGTGAGGTTGTATGGTTGTGGGCCAGTCCCAAGGAGTGGAATACTACATTCATGAAATACATAGTGACGGTTTCGTCGCTGCTTTGTGAAGCCTTAGGTAGATTTTTTTTCGTGGAGGACATGGTAAGGGGGGGGGGGACTTTTTTTCTGACTTAGGTCATGCTCTTCTACTACTTTTTTCTGTTTCTGTGTATGATACTATTTATATATATATATATAATATATATATATATATATATATATATATATATATAATATATATATATATATATATATATATATATATATATTATATATATATATTTATAATATACATATATATTATATTTATATAGGCTTATATATTATAAATATATGGCTATATATATATAATATAATATATATATTATTATATATAGGTATATTATTATATATATATATATTTATATATGTATATAATATGTTATATATATATATATATATATATATATATATATATATATATATATATATATATATATATATATATATATATATATATATATATATATATACTATATATATATATATCTTTCAGCAACAATATATCTTACGTTAAATAAAGCTTCAATAGCCTTAATATTACAGTACACAATATACGAGTCAACAATGCGACACTTAATATACAGCCGAAACAATTTTAATATATTCATTAATCAAGGGAATCTAATCGTCCATAAATCAATGCACAATTCTATGATTAATTTTGCGATTAATCCCTCCCCCCCCCTTTGTACCTTCCTCAACCCGTGAATGGTTAATATGAGTAAAAAGAATGAAATATTTGGTGTACGTACGAGAAAGTACGAGGAAGTACGAGGAAAATCGATTTGAAACTAAATCTTTGTATGAGAAAGCCATTTGTTCAGATTAGTTCCTATTTGCATACCTTGGATTGAAGAATTTCTTAATTTTCAGTATTTATTAAATGAAAGAAGCTTAGTTAGTATGGTATATTTTTTTATACTATTTAATATTAATTAATAATCATCTAAGTTTAATATTGAAACAATAGTATAATATTAAAGTATTACTATTAGTTGCAGTATTAGTATTAAGAGTAATTAATATTGTTAATTTGTTAACTATTATTAGTTGTATTATTAACATCATTTGAGTTTAAAATTTTTATACTAGTATTAGTATTAAATGTATTAATATTAGTACTCAGTATTAGTATTAGGAATTTAAGTACTTACTATTATTAATATTATCATAACACTTAATACTTTCAACAGATGAAATAATCTTAAACTAGTATTATATTAGTACTGGTAATTAGTATTATAAATTGGATCAGATAAATATACTAGAATTAACATTAAGAGTGTTATATCATTGTTTGTATTATATACTTTCATCAGTTAAAATAATACTAAAACTAGTATTAGCATTATAATTGAAGAATTTTAATATTAATACTAGTATTGGTATACCGAATTGAATTAGTATATTAGAATTTTATTAGATAAAAATATTAGCTTGTACTTGCATAGTATTAAGAGTATTATAATATTAAGCGCTAGTATTAGTATTATTAAGAACTAGCAGTAACATATTCATTAGATACAATATATGCCAGGATATTAATATAGTATTAATAGTGTTATATTAATACTAATACTAGTTTATTAAGTACTAAATATTAGAACTTTTAATCAGATAAAATAATACTTATAGCTAACATAGTATTAAGAGTATTAATATTGGTAATAGTATTAGCATTATTAGTTTTCGTGTTAGCGCTTTTATACAGATAAATAATAACATCACTAATTTAGTATTAAGGTTATTGTTTATTACTGTTAGTATTCGGTATTGTTTGCACTAACATAGCACTTCAGCAGAATAAAATATTATCAGTAGTATTACATTTTTAAGAGTGTTAAATAAGATACAAATATTTATTTTAACACTTTCAGTATCAAACACTTTTATCATATAAAATAATATCTTTGTTTCTACTATTTTAACATTACTATTGTATACTTCACTCAAATTATTAATTTTAAACATTAAATAAGCTGTATTAGTATTAATATTTATATATAAATATTAATGATATCAGATATAATATTAATACAAAATAATTATCTAAGAAATAAAACAAATTAAATCTATCTTAATACATAAATAAATAAATACTGAGGATATTGAAACAGCTAAAGGAGTTCTATATACAAAAAGAGTAAGTTGTGGTGTTGTGTGTGGTGTGTGTGTGTGTGGTTTGTGTTTGTGTGTAGGGTGTGTATAGTTTTGATCATCATGTGGGTTTGTCTGTCGTGAACACTTTATTCATATTGTGTTAAAAGTAGATAACAATAATAATAAGAAAAAGTCTATCGAATAAACAGTTTCTATCAAGCTTATATGCTTGCTACTCTTTGTATTTACCTCCGAGTATTCAGAGTTCATAAAAGTATATAATATATATATATATAAATAATATATAGAATATAATATATAATATATATATATATAATATATAATATAAATTATATATATATATATATATATAATATATATATACTATTTATATATATATATATATATAATATTATTTGCAGCTTTACAACGCTCCCAGGAAAGGGAACCCTGCAGCGGGCCACACTCTCTGAATCTCCTCTATCTTCCAAAAACTCCATCTTCCCTCAGCTCCTGCATCGACGCCATCCAGGTCTTCTCAATGAGTCCTCCACCCGACTTTCCCATCTTTCTTCCTAGGTCTTCATCTTGGTCTCGTTTCCTCCGGGTCTCCACTCCCACCTCTTCTTGGCCACTCTCCCCTCTTGCATCCTCTCCAGGTTTCCCCACCACCTCAATCTAGCGTGCAATTCCATCTTATTCAAACTATAGCATCAACTCCACCTCCTCCTGTCTTAATATCTCGTTTCTCTGATCGTCTCTTCTAGTCTTTCTCATTTATCGCTCTCAAAACGTTACATCTCCGCCCCGACTGTATTCTTACTATCCTCTCTTGTGTCGGTACTCCATGCTCTCTCCATATAGCTAAAATCGGATAACACACCTTCAAAGATTCACCTTTACCTCCACACCATTTCCTATCTTTCAGTATGGGATACACTGCTTTACTGCTCCCCCATAATAGAGTCCAATCCATACTGTGATCTCTTTACATTTCCTCCTCTCATACAAATATTGCCACCCAAATATTAACATTCTCAACCATCTTTATCTCAGTCCCATCCACCTCTATTCTCACTCTCTCCCTCGTTCTTCTCTACTGACCACCATGATCTCACTCTTTTCTGCGCTTTATATATATCAAGCGGACCTCTCTCAGGCCTGTGGCAAAACATATCACTACCCTTCTCTCAACCGTGTCTCCCTCTTTCGCTCCAGACGCCAAGTCAATCCGACATATGCCAAAATATTCACCGTCCAAATCTCCGATTTCTCTCTCACTTCTTTATCACTACATTTAGATATGCTGATAAAAACAAAATTGGTGACAACACGCTTCCTTGTTTATCCTTGTCCCAACCGTCCAAACCATTCGCTTATTCTATTATCTTTCTGGAGTCTAAACTCTAATTTCTGTTTTATTATACTATATATATATAATATATATATATATAATACAGTATATATTAATATATATATATATAATATACATATATATATTATAATATAGTTTATAATAGTTAATTATACATATATATAATATATATATTTGTTTTAAGATGTTGTTCATTTTCACGACCTAATTGAAGGATGACGTTCTTCTCTTCTAAACAATCTTCTAAGAGGTTGGGTGTTCTGAGGCCCCTTCCGAACTTCTTCACGCCACCGCAATTGCTTTCTTTTTTATAGGAGAGTCGTTCGCCCTTGTAGAGTATGCCGTCACATATCTTTGGTGTTCCATCTCACACAACTCTCTTTATAAAGGTGAGTCTAGGGCTATTTCTTCTATAACTCTCTCTCTCTCTCCTCTCTCTCTCTCTCTC
>JABUQX010097050.1:25000-30497 GCA_015478945.1 Trachelipus rathkii
ACTTGCTTTGAAGTTGTTAATTCAAATATATAAAACATTTGTAGGTGCTGCCTTTACGATCGTAAAGAAATTTCTCCGAGTTTTAAGTGAAAACTGCAGTTTTATAATTTCTTTAGTATTACGGGTAAGTTGTGTTGGTTAAATGTCTTCTTTTAATCTAGGAAAATGCAGATTGAATTTTAAAAATATAAAAGTGGAGTGATCATCAAAAAGTTTCTGAAAAAAGGAGTCTGAATATAACAGAAGTTAGAAGAGGCATTGCATTAATAGAGTATAAGTGTGAGAGGTTGGTGAGGTTCTGGTCCTCTCCCAGGGAAATGAACCCCACGATTAACAAGAGACTTAAAGTAACGGTCTGTCTTGTTTTGGAAGCTCAGCCTCTAGGGTGAATTTGCCCCCAGACGGGCTCGCAACCGGTATAAGTCTCGAGACGAGGTAGAGTGGGACTTTCTTTTCGACTTGCTATGTCTCTATAAACTAATCTTTATCGTGTATGTGCGCACCCCACCCTTAAAACTGTGGATTCCGTGAGAGCATAAAGATATATATATAATAATAATATATATATATATATATAATATATAAATAATATTATATATATATATATATATCATCCAATCATCCAGATATGCGTCTCTCTTTGCTTAGGAAATGCTTATAAAAAAACATAAATAAATAAATTTCCTAAACCCAGTTGGGTGCAAAGGTAAAGAAGTTAAAATAAAGCTTCTTTAATTAAATTTTATCAAAAAAAAAATCTCCATTATTTTTAAAACATTATAGCGACCTAATTTTGGTCCATAAATTAAAACGGCCCACATCAAGATATTGTAGCTTTCTTATTCAAGACTTGTTTTCAGAAAAAAAAATTCTAAATAAATTCCCAAAACCCCGTAGGTATTAAGTTACAAAAATTACAATCATGTTCCTTTATTTATTCAAATTTTCCGAATTTTTTCTCAATTCTTAACTTTTAAACGCCTTATAAATTATGTCTTTGAAATGAGCAGGCCTACATTCATCATACGTTGCTCTCTTACATGGGGGATGCTTTATTTAAAACAAAAGTAAAAATTAAATTTCCAAACCCACGTATATAAGTACCAGTTATAGAGCTACAATCTTGCTGCTTTAATTAAAAATTTTCGAAAAGAAATTGCATTATTTTTTAACTTTTAAACGATCTAATATTGGTCAATGTTTTTAAACAGCTCCCAACATCCAGATATGCTGTCTCGCTTGCTTAGGAATAAATACTCTATAAAAACAAAAATATAAAAAATCCCAAACCCACGTATATCCAAATATAAAAGAGTTAAAATAAAGCTTCTTTAATCAAAATGTTAAAAAAAAAAAAAAAAATAAAATCCATTTTTTTTTAAAACATTTTCGCGACCTAATTATGGCCCATTAAAAATTAAAACGGCCAACATCAAGATATGCTGTCTCTATATTCAGGACCTGCCTTATGAAATACAATTCTAAAAAAATTCCCACCCCGTAGATATTAAGTTAGAAGAATTACAATCTGTTCCGTATTCAAATTTCCGAAGTTTTTTTTTCTCAATTCTTTAACTCTTTAAACGACTTAAATTATCTTTAAAATACTGAGCCGTCCTACATCCTGATTGTTGAGGCTCTCTTACATGTAATACTTTAATAAAACAAAAGTAAAAATTAAATTCCCTATATACCACTAATGAAGCAACCAGAGACACTAAGAGAGCTACACAATCTTTTACTGGCTTTAGATAAAATATTTTACCGAAAAAATGCATTTAGTTTTCTAACTTTTATAACGACTACTAATATTCGGTCTATCTATTTTTAAACAACCCCACATCCAGATATGCTAGCATCGTTTCATTGCTTAGGAATATGTTTAATAAAATACAAACATAAATAATAATTCCAATCACCCGCTAGGATGCACAAAGCAATTGTTTAAAAACATTCTTAATCAAATTTCCAAAAAAAAAAACACATTATGTATAAAACATTTTAGCGACCTAATTAAGGTGCATAACAAAAACAAAACGGCTCACATCAAGATATGTTCCTCTACGTTATATATGACGTGATATATGAAGAATAAAATTTCTAAATAATTACCAAACACCGTAGGTACCAAGTTACAAAAGTTACAATTTTGTTCTATTATTCAAATTTTCCGAAATTTTTTTGCTCAATTCTTTACTTTTAAACGACTTAAATATGCTTAAAATGAGGCCGAAGCCTTGACATCCATATATGTGGACTCCTTACGAAGTGAGTATGCTTATAAGAACAAAATAAAAATTAAATTCACGCAAACCACGTACGAACCAAGTTATAAGAGCTACAATCTTTGCTGCTTTAATAAAAAATTTTCGAAAAGAATTGCGATATATTTTCTAGAACTGTTAACATCTGAATATTAGGTACTATGTTGCTTAAACACGGGCCTCACCAGTCCACATATGCTGTCCTCTTGCTTAGGAAATGCTTTATAAAAAACTAGAATATAAATAGAATCCTAAACCCCAGTTGGAGCAAAGTTCA
Source organism: Trachelipus rathkii (assembly GCA_015478945.1). Taxonomy (NCBI): domain Eukaryota; kingdom Metazoa; phylum Arthropoda; class Malacostraca; order Isopoda; family Trachelipodidae; genus Trachelipus; species Trachelipus rathkii. Next base: position 27,542 of record JABUQX010097050.1, read on the forward strand.
AAAGAGTAAAAATAAAGCATCGTTTTAAATTAAATTTTACAAAAAAAAAAATCTCTAGATATTTTTAAAACATATTTAAATACGACCTAATTATGGTCCATAGAAAAAAACGGCCCACAGTCCAAGATATGTATGCTCTCTTATTCAGAACTTGTTTTCAGAAAAAAAAATTCATAAATTAAATATCCAAAACCCGTAGGTATAGAGTTACAAGAATTACAATATTTCCTTTATTCAAATTCAGAATTTTTTTCATAATTCTTAACTTTTAAAACGCCTTAATATGTCTTTAAAAATGCAGCCGCCTACATTCAGATATGTGGGCGCTCTACTTTACATGGAGAAGCTTTATAAAGGCAAAAGAGTAAAAAATTTCCAAACACGTCTACACAAGTTATAAAAATACAATCTTGCTGCTTTAATAAAAATTTTCGAAAGAATTGCATTATTTTTTAACTTTTTAACGATCTAATATTGGTCAATGTTTTTAAACAGCCCACATCCAGATATGCTGTGCTTCTTTGCTTAGAGAAAATAACTTTTTATTAAAACAAAAAAAAATATAAAATTAAATTCCCAAACCCCGTAGTTGCAAAGGGTGCAAAGGTTAAAATAAAGCTTCTTTAATCCAAATTTTCAAAAAAACAAAAAACGCCAGATATTTTAAAAACATTTTAGCGAACCTAAAACTTTAGGTGCATAAAATGAAACGGCTCACATCAAGATATGTTGGCTCTCTTATTTAGGACGTGTTATATGAAATAAAATTCTAAATAAGTTACCAAACACCGTAGGTACAAAGTTACAAAAGTTACAATCTTGTTCTATTATTGTCAAATTTTTCGAATTTTTTCTCAATTCTTAACTTTTAAACGACTTAAATTAGCTCTTTAAAAAAAGAGCGGCCTACATCCAAGTTATGTGACTCTTCTTAAATAAGATCTATATAAACAAAAGCTAAAATTTTCACAAATTCCCAGAAGACCAAGTATGTTTACCAAGTTATAAGAGCTACAATCTTTCTGCCTTTATAATAAAAATTTCCGAAAGAAATGCATTATTTTAACTTTTTTAAACGATGCGATATTATTCGTCACTATGTTTTAACGGCACACCACATCACAGATATATCGATCTTTATCTTGCTTAGAAATCTTTATAAAATACAAAGAATTATTAAAATAAATTTACCCCCGTAGGTGCAAAGTAAAAGAGTTAAAATAAAGAGCTTTTTTAATCAAATTTCCAAAAAAAAACTTACATTATTTCTTAAAACATTTGCGGAACCTAATGAAGGTGCATAAAATTAAAACCGTTCACATCAGATATGTTGCGCTCCTCTTTATTATAGGACGAGTTATATGAAAATAATTATATATCTACAAATAAGTAACGTCACCAAAACACCGTAGAGTACAATAGTTACCAAATATGAACTTAATCATCTGTTTCTATTATTCAAAATTTTCCGATTATTATTTTTCTCTATATATCTGTAGTAAATGATTTAAACGATTTAAATTATGTCTTTAAAATAAGCCGTTCCTACATCCAGAATATGATTGGCTCTCTTAAATGTGAGGAATGTCCTTTATAAAACAAAAAAGTAAAATTTAAATCCCAAAATCTCAAGTAAGTACCAAGTTATAAGAGTACATGCTTGCTGCTGCTTTAAGAAAAAATTTCGAAAGAATTGCATATTTTTAACTTTTTAACGATCTAATATTGGTCTATGTTTTTAAACGGCCCACATCCAGATATGCTGTCTCTCTTGCTTAGGAAATACTTTATAAAAAACAAATATAAATAAATTCCCAATACACTCTTTAAGGTCAAAGGCTAAAAGAAGTTATAATTTTATAAGTCCTTCTGTTAATTTGAATTCTTTCAAAAAAAAAAAATCTCACGATTATTTTTAAAACATTTAGCGACCTAATTATGGTTTAAAATAAAACGGCTCACATCAAAATATGTTAGCTTTCTTATTCAGTACTTTGTTTCACAGAAAAGAAATTCCTAAAAATAAAAAAAAATTTTTAAAAAGTTTCCCCAAACCCCGTAGGTATCAAAGTTACCAAAATTACAATCATTTCTTATTCAAATATTTCACCGAATTTTGTTCCTCAATGTCGTAACTTTGAACGCCTTAAATTATGTTCTTAAACAATTATGCCGGCCTACATTCAATTATGAGCTCTCTTGACCAAGGGCAGATGCCTTTATAAAACAAAAGTATTAAATATGTGTAAATTCTCTAAACCACGTATCACACAGTTATAACGGTTCTTACATATCTTGCTGTCTTTAATAAAATTTTCGTGAATTAATTGTAATTTGCATTATTTATTAACTTTTTAACGACATAATATTGGTCTACGTTTTTAAACGAGCCACATCCAGATATGCTGTCGTCTTGCTTAGGAAACTACTAATTGATAGAACAACAAGAATATAAATAAATTTCCAAGACACCGTAATCTGAAGTGCACAAAGTATAAGAGTTATAAAATAAGCTTCATTAATCAGAGATTTTCAAAAAAAAAAATTCCATTATTTATTAAACTACATTTACACCTAATTAAGGTGAGGCATTAAATGAAACGAGAAATCCTCATAACATCAAGATAGTTGCTCTCTTATATAGACAGAGATATCAATGATATAAGTATTCTAAATAGTTACAAACACCGTATTACAAGTTACAAAAGTTACCATCTTGTTCTATTATTCAAATTTTCCGAATTTTTTCCTCAATTCTTAAACTTTTAACGACTTAAATTATGTCGTTAAAATTAGCCGGCCTATATCCAGATATGTGACTCTCTTACATAACTGGAAGATGATTTATTAAAATCAAAAGGAAAATTAAAATTTCCAAACCACGTACGTACCAAGGTTTAAGACTACAATCTTGCTGCTTAATTTAAAAATTTTTCGAAAGAAGTTGCATATTTAT
>JABUQX010097051.1:0-27888 GCA_015478945.1 Trachelipus rathkii
CGTGTACTTCGTTCATTATAGTTTAGGTGTTTTAACCGTTTTCGCATTTATCGTGAAACGCTCGCGTTTTTCGTGCACCGCTTCAATATATATATATATATATATATATATATATATATATATATATATATATATATATATATATATATATATATATATATATATATATATATATATATATATATATTTTTTATATATATATATATATTATATATATTTTTATATATATATATATATATTCTTGTATATATATAACTAGTTCAGTAGTTCTTAACTACAAATAAATTGGCAAATATGGCTCTGAAAATTTTCAACTTCTTCAGCGCTCGTGCTGAACCTCCTGGGGGAAAACATGGACCACAAAGACACATGGAGGTGGAAGAGGACGTGTAGATATTAGTTTACGGTGTTTTAATTACAAAAATTAATAAATGTGTTTTTCTTCCTTATAAAAACATGCTTTTATTATCGCACTAAAGTTTACTTTGCAAATAAATTTAGCGAACATCCACCAGCCGGCGAAAAGTCGTAGGCGCAAAGGCGCACATGCGCTGGAGCGCTGAGCGCATTGATGTGAGGAAGACCAAAAATATAGGCATAACTAAGCGCACTAGGTCCGGTGGCATAGGCGCATAGGCGCAGGCGCCTCAACCAAAAAAAATTATAAGGCGCGCCCAGCTCTGTAGTTACATGTTCTAAGGTCACCCTCCTAAAGTGTGTTAATTGCTAATGGGTGGAAATCCTTTCAAAATGAAAGAAATAATGAACGGGTGGAGTCTTATGTATATGAGTTTATAGGTGGTAAAAATGAAGGACTAAATAAAACGTAGAAAGAGTTGGGTGTATGAACACGATCCTAAGGAACACATCGCTATTAGTATATTTAAAGGATGAATGGTGAGCCGTCGGCCTATACTACCCAAATGGTCGACAAAGGAAAATGAGTGGACAGGAAAAAGGGTCTTCATTTATATATATATATATATATATATATATATATATATATATATATATATATATATATATATATATTTATATATATTTATTTATTTATATAAATATATATATATATATCTATTTATTTAGAGATTCTCTAACGAATCCAACAAATCTTAACTTAACCTAACCTAACCTAACCTAACCTAACCTAACCTAACTTAACCTAACCTAACCTAACCTAACCTAACCTAACCTAACCTAACTAACTAACCTAACCTAACCTAACCTAACCTAACCTAACCTAACCTAACCTAACCTAACTGCAGGAAATTTTTTTGATGTCGTGTCGACCCATTTTCCTGTCAACCATTTGGGCTAGTCCCCTGGCCGTCTACAACAACTGCTATCGATCGACCGGAAAGGAAATCAGAGAGAAAGCCAATGAGAGGATAATAATAGATACTAAAGGAGGGAAGTTTAGATATTGAACATTTTCCCTAACTTTAAAGAAGACTTTCGGTATGCTTAGCGCCAGAACAAAAGATTTACTGAAATGTCGAAGATGAGATGGGTAAGGAGTGGGTAAGTGGGACTACTTGGATACAGTCCCGATCCAAACCCGTGGCTGATTTATATTTTGCCATTTTTACCTTTTTTAAGTTAGTTTTCGAGTATTTAATTGTAAGTCTGTGAGGAACATCAGTGAAGAAAGATGAAGGTGGTGGGAGTCAGAGGCCTCAAAGTGTTGCCGAAATTACGCCAGAAATACACTCTGAGAAGGCGAAACACGAAAAGGACGAATAAGAGGAAAACGGAGTGCAGAGGAATGTACGAGCCAGACTTGCACTCCATGGGTTATTCCCAATGGGAACCACTACTATCGCTTTGGATGACGCTGCGTCATCCCCCTCTTCTTTAATCGCAACCATCATCGTAGAGTAATGACGGACAATGACAGTTAGCACCATGAGAAATGTCTTAGTCAAAATTGTATAAGGTAGCTGGAAAATTCTTTTCTTAGCTGTCCGTTGCAGTTGTGGACACTACATTTAGTAATAAAGGACAGTGACAGTTAGCACAATGAGAAATATCAGTCACAACTGTATTAAGTACCTGCAAAGTTCTCTTTTTAGGTTGTCAGTTGCAATTGTGGACACAACATTTAGAATATGTTCTCGGAAGAGGCGGATACTTCGGATATTTCGGGGACCATCATATCTCACATAGCAAAGGTATTTCAACTATCAATTTTCTTCCTAGTAACTTTTACTGAATACTTACTTGTATACACTCCTTTATTGTGGTTATTAAATTTTTACTTTACTGAGGTGATGGAGATCATTAATTACGAGATTTAGTCGATGGGAAGCGTAGTGGAAGAAGTCTGCCATTACATTTTTGTTTTAAACTCTCTTCTGCTCCCAGAAAATTTTACTTTACATCACTGAACAGCCGTCGTAACCTTGCCCAACAAAGTAACTTATTTCCAGTCTATATATCATCTACATTGCATTTAAAATTATTTGAGTTACTGATAAATGTATCCAGGTCGCTGAGGGCAATAAATCCCAATAACTCTTCCCAAACTAACTCGTCTTCATTTTTTTAGAATTTAGATAGTACCAGACACCCAAGAATAACTACTCAGTTTCAGCAATTTCTGCAGTTTCATCGGCTAATATTGAATATCATTTATATTGTTGACTAAATAATCTCTTACAACAGAGCAATAGTTTTTCAAAATCTCTTTCTGGACCATATGGGAAATATATTTCACATTTTTCGAAGAATTCTGTAGATGTTCTTGAAGCACAGCATTCCCAGCATCATCTTGAATATGAAGCAAATAATGAAATGTTCTCAGCTCAATCCAACTCAATAACTGCCATACTTATTTTCAAATCATAGGTTGCACAAAAAGAAGATTTCATTACACAAACCAATTTAGCCTGGTTTATTTTTCTTGCAACAGCGGTTTTCCTGGCAGAATCTTGTTGCTGACTGACATCTGGTCTCACCAATTTCACAATATTTAGGAAATTATCAGCGTTTTCACAGGTTTCCCGATGCCATTCTGATTTCATATGATTCTCCATATTCTCAAGAAAAGCTCTGTAAAGACCGGAACAAAAGGAACCTCAAATCTTTCATAAAAAAGTTTATTCTTTTTATATTTTTATTTTGTAAATCTAAATAACTAAACGAGTGTGTACATTTTTGTAATTAGTTTTTTTTTTACCTATCGTATAATTTGAATAATTTTTTTTTCGTTTCCAAGGCGTGGGGTTTAAGGACCCTTTTTGCCCCTCCTGCTGGCCCCATGAACCTCAACCACACCACACCCAACCTTCCACCTCGGCAGTGAGTTTGTTATGGCTTTGGTTGCAGACGCCGGCAGATATTAATCGTCTCCGCCACGTAACACTGGATGCTCGGAGATGTTTCCACTGGCTCCAGCCCGCGCGCCGCGGATCATTTCCGCAGTTTTTAACGGGGTTGGTTTTACTTCCAGGCGTTTACTGACGGTTTTCTAAAACATTGAGATAGTGTGGGTTGCGTCTGGGCCGTCTTTTCCTGACCGCAACTCTCCCCACACTCCTTCCCCTCATATTAAATTTTTTTACGGCAGAATAATGGCTATAATGATTGCCGTCTCTCGAATTTTCTTTCTTAACCAAGACCATTCTTATGTCATTTATTCGAGATTCGCTCCGCGCCCTCCAGGCGCTTAAAGCCACATATTTCTAAAAACACAAATGGTATCTGCTGTACAATTATTTCTTCGGCCTGCTCCAATCTCGTAAGTAGGAAATCATACTATGTTGGACCTCGCTCTCACGTAAAGGGGTAACTGGAAACGAAAAATCGCTGACAGAATGCTAAAGATGGCCGCTCTTCTTTTCCGGAGCTTGTTTTAAGATCCTTCTGAATGCCACCGACCAAGGTTGCGTTCATCAACTGATTATCATCCTGCTCTCGCTACAAGGCGCCCAACATTCAGTCTACATTCAAGCCGCTTGGAGAGAGACTAGCTGTCATTTATTAACAACGAAGTTGACATGAGGCAGATGCGAGGAGAGGGAACGGAAACTTAGAAATTATAAAGCTGAACATGTGGTGAAGTGGTTATTTTTCTGCGAGCAAACGAAAATCCAGCTTTGCACCTGAAGCGAGTTTGAATACTTTCTAACGGCACTCCGCCCGCATTGGCCCGACGCAAAACGGAATTCTTATTCGAGATAGTGCCACCTATAAAGGGGAACTCATCCATAAACTATGCCAAATGTATTTTCTAATACGTCATATCCCCCGCAGATCTGTGGGAACAGACCTCGATATAGCGATCTGAGTCCCAACTGGACCATCAAAATTTGCCGTCGTCCTTTTTCCCTAAACTGGTCGCATAAACACCCTAAAGTTATCGATATCCTTATCTAATCCTCCACTTTTAACAGTAGTTCCCATTTTCCTCGCTTATCTCAAAAACTGAGAAATATACTTTATAACACATATTTTTGATCCCTGTAATATTAACTACTAGTTATAGTATACAGGATAATCTTTTATTATTTAGCTTGTGTGAGTATTTTCAACTGATATATCAGTTTCGCCACCAAAAAAGTATTAGTTTTTAATGTGTGTACTTCTCTTTGATACTTTCAAATTATGCTATGAGCCAGGACCCATCGCATGGTGTTTGATTTCCAACCCAGTGTGCCCGCTTCTCTGGCTGATCAGTGGTGGGGTCCTGTCAACTGAAACTCAAAAAACAAGAAGAAAAACAAAACTTTTTATGTTTAATTTCTTTCTTACATATATTATCATATACCGCACACGTACAACACGACACAAGCACTACACACGCAACGATGGGTACGGACTAGAGAGATGTTCCTATCACATACCTACACACAAGCCAGCTATATATAATATATATTATATATATATATATATACATATACTATATATATGTAATATATATAATATATATATTATATATATATATAATATATATATATATATTATATAATTATATATAGATTTAATTATAATATATATATATATATAATATATCGGCCTCTTGAAAGGCAAAAGGTCAATACTTAGAATTTGGTAATTTTAGAGGCCAGCTATTTAAAATGAAAATTATTTATAAATTATTCTTACTTTTTTTTAAAATTTTTTGCTTCGTGATTTTACATTCTAATTATTTAAGAAATCGAGAACTATTAATAAATTTAAAACTTTCCTAAAATGTTGTTTAGTGAAAAATGATTTCATTTACTTTTTCTCTTTCATGGTTGATCTAATTTCCAAAAATCGTTGCAGAATGCTCAAACATATTTATTATATCTTTCTTTTCAGCAAAAAAAAAGTTGTTTTAGAGCCACTGAAATAATCTAATTTCACCCAAGTTGTGACATGACTTTTTGCCTTTCAAACGATGTTATATATATATATATATATATATATATATATATATATATATATATATATATATTATTATATATATATATATATAATATATTATATATATTTATATAACGATTATATATAGTATATATATATATAGTATAGATTATATATTAGTATATATATATATATAGTAATATATATATATATATAAATTATATTAGAGAGCGTTGAAAAGGCTAATCGTGCCGCGAGTCAGAATAAGAAGAGAACGTTCTCCTTATGCATGGAGAGAAGAGCAAAATAATGAAATGAAACAAAACAAGAAAAAAACTTCAAGGAATACTTTTTTATTTTGCTCCTTCGAAGCTAATTTGGACTTCGTGTAAAATATTCTGTACGTTTCAGTCCAATTAAACTTGCAACTTCAACCTCTGCATCACAAAGCGTAAATTTGGAGCCATTTCTTTTTTTCCTGTTAGATTTTCTTACATTGTCTCTCCCTTTCACTCTCATTTTTTTTTTGTTGAATTGTTTCTACTTAATGGGTTTGAAATTTATTAAAAAATTTTTTAAAGCTAAAGCTCTTTAACTATATAAAGAAAATTATTTAATTATAATCAGATTTTATTATTTTTTATTTTATTTTTTATTTGGAATATAAATTAATTATAAATGTATGTAATCGTTTGTTGAAACTATTAAAAATACTTCCAAATTTCTTAATTGCATGCTTGATGCTTAGGAATAATGAAATGTAAATAAAACAAGCTCAAATTATTCTTAAAAACAAATTCATAAGAAATAAAATAAAGATTTAAACTTCATCTATGGAAACAAGTTGAAATAATCTACTGACCCCTGTCCAGCAAATAATGGATTAAAGGAGAAAGTCCGCTTTCCTCAAAATTGTAACAAACTTGACTGCTTAGAATTTTTCAAGAGATGGACCAACTTTTCCTACGTCATGTTATTCTAACTAACGTCAGCTTGCTAGGCGCAATAGGCGGAGGTGCGAGGTTATACAATGCTTCCATTTTTCTAGGTAAACTGTCAAAAACTTCCCGTGGAAACACCGAGGAAACAACTTTTCTGTTCACAAAGTAACAAACTTGCTAGTCTACAAAAAAGATTGTCCACATCACCACATATCATTCAAATTGCTCCACAATTATGTATGTATGTATGTATGTATGTATGTATGTATGTATGTATGTATGTATGTATGTATGTATGTATGTATGTATGTATGTATGTATGTATGTATGTATGTATGTATGTATGTATGTATGTATGTATGTATGTATGATCTTTCTGCTTGTTTTTTTCCATTGATCGAAAGAGTACAGAACTTGAAGGAAATAATGATAAAAAGTATTATTAATGCTATTATATTACGTTATAATATTGCTATTTTATTACTACTATTATAAGCTGAGGACTACTAAACTCCTGCTTTATTGATATGTTTGTTCTACACCCGAATGTATTTAATGCAATTTATGTAATTCAATATATAAAATTATGTTTGGTTCATAAGCATATAAATGAAATCTAGATTCAAATATTTTAGGATTTATATTCAACAAACGAGACTTACTATCCTACCTCCTCATGCATCTATGAAGGGAAATTTAAATTTTACACTCACTTACCACTAATCACCTTCATTTTATATATATATATAATATATATATATATATTATATATATATATATAATATATATAGTATGATATATATATATATATATAATAATATATTATAGTATATCTATAACTCGCTTATAACATCTAAACAAACTCTCAGAAGAGCTTCGCGCCTGTCAGTCCAGGCGTCTTTTCTTCCCTTCCGCCCGAAAACTCACAACCCTAGAACACTCAGAAAGCCATTTCTCGGCGCAAGGGTTTGGATGCCAGTCCTGGAGTTAAACACTCTCAGGTAGGGTTTTCGCCCTTTCAGTAGAACTAACATCTTCTCCCATTAGGCCTCAAAATTCGCCTTCCTAGAGCTCTCCAGAGGAGCTTTCTTCTGGGCGCATAAGATACCAACGCTGGTCCAAGAGTAATGAAAGCAAAAGGAAAGGAATATTTTAGTGAAAATTATATATTATAAGACTGGAATAGAAAATTTTGTAGCTCCTCTAAAGTTTTAAATGTTAATTTTGGACTAAATTTTTATTTTGATTTAAATTTCGGAATATTTTAGCCCAATAATTTTTTTTTAAAATATTATTCAGTTTGGTAAAATCTTCTTCACTTTTCTAAAACAATAAATGGCTTCGATTCCTAGAGGAGAAACTCCCTAGAGAAAATCATCTTCTTGATTATTTAATTTCCAATCCTTCTCCTTGTTCTTCTCATTCTTCCTTCCCAGCTGTTTTTCAATGCTTCCAACTCCGACGACGGTCAAATCAATATAATATATTATAATATATATATATATACTCTATAATTATATATATATATATATAATATATATATATCATATAAATATATAGTATAATATTATATATATATATAAACTATATTAATTCTTCCAATACGAAAATATATATATATATATATTGGTTCATCTGTATTTCGTGGTCCGCTTTTCTCTGAGCCAAAAAATTTTAGGTTAAATATTTACAATGTTGTTTAAATTTTTACTGTTTAGGGTAAATTTTTTTTTTGTAAATGTGAATTTATTTTACTAAAGGTGAAGCGTTTTAATTTTAAATTAACTTTCCTTTTATAAGTAAAAGCGTAATGTAATATACATAGGTGGGCACGATAACGAAAAATGTTATCGCGATAACCGATAAATCGATAACGAAAACCTTATTCATCGATAACCGAATATCCGATAACTCCGTGATAAAATATATCGCGATTAAGGCGATAACCGATAAATCGATAAATCCATATTTATGTATTTCATTTTGTTATAAATAAAATGTTAAAAAAAAACACAACTTTGGTTTTTTCAAAGAAAATGTTATAAAATAAAATTTATTTACATCTTCTTATTTAGAGATCTTTGTAGATTATAAAATAAAATTTTCAGTTTTCTTTACCGACGCGTACCCAGATAATATGGGAATGTTGCTACTTGCTTTATATAACTAGTAAAACTTTGGATATCTTAATTAATAAATTTAATTTTTTTCCCCTTTGCTTCTCAGTGTTCCACTTTTTTATAATAAAATTTATTTTCTTAATTTATGTTATATGATTTATAATGTGTGTAAAAAAGCCAAAGATAAAGGTTAAAAAGGATTTGAAATGAAATCTAAGAATTAGTTAATTATAATTTTATCCAATATAAAAAATAAATGCTAGGTTCTGGCCTTCTGCAGCATTTGTATGCTCCCCTTCAAAAACATGAGCATATTAATGTTTTCATCTGACAGAGAATTCCTCTTGGCTCTGTACAAGAACAATCGCTGCACCGCAGAGCTAGACGGCATTGCAGTATTGTACCTTATAAAGAGATCAATAAGCACCTTCTCATTGTTAAAAGCTAGGGTCTGACAGGCTGTCTGTGGATTTCGCCTGCAGCCACTTATTTACAATGAGAGCAGCTGTACTCTTGATCGATCTTTGATGACGTTGACCTTGAGTTAGTTTCAGTGTAATCATCAGCATCACAGATGCCTGAGTAGTAGTCCTCTCCTCTTCCATGTCCTCTCCTTCGCCGCTGCTTGCTGTTGGTACTGTTGGCGTTCTCGAAGTTCGGTACGCCGGCAATAACTCTTCCACCTCTTCTCCATTTCAGGGCCTTGACCTCTAATTTTTCGCCATTGTTTCCTCAACAGCCCTCATCCACATCAGGGCAAAACTTTGAGGTGGAAGGCAGTGACCAGAAGGTACTCCTCATCTTCAAAGGTGGCTGGGAACCTCTTTGTCTGTTGGCGTCAAAGGAGAGGGTATTGACCAGAGGGGTCGCAGAACTGGAGATTGGCATTTGGTCTTCAAGTCAATCCGGCTTTTTTTTTGGTCACAATGACGGTTGGGGATCAGGCAGCCCAGGATAGCACCGTTTTTCCCCTTGGATTGCATCCAGTGCAACGGCGACTTGTGCATGACCTGATAATGGAAAAAGAAATATTATTTAACTAGTTTTTTAAAATGGAAGAAGCATTACTCTGCATTAGCTCAAAATGTAAAAAGAAATAAAAGAATTAAATAGCGTTGCGCCTAATATTTTAGTTTATTTACCCTAGCATATTCTAACATAATGTCAATGTCTGTCCTCTGAACAAAACCAATGGAAGAATTTTTTTCTGTTGGATCATGCATCTGTTCAGTTCTTCTTTCTTCTCAACCATACTTTGTTAAGGGACAAAACCAGGCTTCATTAAAGGCTGTTTTCCACCTTGTTTTTGTGGTCTGTAAGAATATATATATTATATCTATATTAATTATTTCTATATCCTGTGATGAATTATATATATATATATATATATATATATATATATAGGACTAATAGTAAGTAACATAATATTATAGGTCATATCTAAATGAATAGATAATACTTTACTAACATAAAGTGATATGAGTCGTTGAGATGAAATATAAAATAACGGCGGGTAAAGTAGTTGAGTTAATAAGCTAGAAAAGGCTAAAAATACGGCTGAGGAAGAAGCTAAAAACAGATGGCGTATACTCAGATATATATGGAAGATAAATCCTTCATACAAATGTACTATACTAGAATGTACTTATAACTGCATAAATCAATATAAAAAGGAGAATATGATCGACCTGGGTTAGTCCCACTCCTAGGTTGAAATCTCAAATACAGATATTTTTAGACATCTACAGCCCTGGATGAGCAGATAATCTGTATACCCGAACATTACATGACGTAAGTTTATATATCGGCAGGTATAATTATCGCCATATATGATAATACGTGGTGAGTGATATACACTGGAACAAAATAATTGTGTCACATACGCAAGTTAACAGCTAAAGAATTTTACGTATTAGTCGTGTGAATAAAAATGAGATCTGGTGATATCGTATAACAGCATAAACCCGCATAAAAACCTATCTTAAGTTGAATTAAATCGATCTTGAAATAAATGTATAAAATTCTACAGTTATTTATTCTTCCAATCGGTAAATAAATGCCTAGCCTGATTGGTATAACCACCAAAACTTTTAACTCAGATTAGACATTGATTTGATCATCACAATATTAATCTTATTTTGGAATCAACATATGAGAGTATGAGTGATGCTCCAAATAATATTAAACGTAATAATAAATTTATAAAGGTTTAACAAACTATGTAATGACTCAATAAATTATACTCAACATATACTTAGACAGAAGAAAGTAGGTATATTATTAGTACACATATTTTCCATAAGTATGATAAAGTGAATTTAATCGAATACTTGACTTATCCATTCAAAAAATGAACTAAAACTAAAGCGAATGAAAAATATAAATAAATAATTAAACCAATGAAATCTTATTAAATTCGAATATAATATTAAGGATTGAAAAGTATAGATAATTTGAAGTCAATATATAGCTAAGTATGTACTATAAATAATAAGCGTCCTATATCGGTAAACTTTGTTTTATTTTAGATAGAAACATCAATCTTATTACACGTAAAAATGAGAAGAGAAAAAATAAAATAAATGCATTGTTTAAACATGTTAGTGAAATTGTATTCTAATACTATTTTGCAGACAAGTTAAGCGCGTGCTTCGCTATTGTACGCTGGTCTGAATTGATAATTATATGATATCATATAATGATAACATATTATATAGAGATATATCTTAATACTATATATAGAAAACTAAAATATTCCAATTAATATAAATACTATATATATGATAACTATATGACTACTACTATCGATATAACCTAGATAATATAAGGGTAACTATTATCAATATTATCATAAAGGGAGAATGAATATGACTATTACTATCATTTAAGAAAATATCCCAAGTAAAAATTTAATAATAAATGTTGTAAGATATAATGGTATATAGATTTACAGGTTCAGAAATCTATGCATCACCATCTTATGAAAGGAATATTAACTTATTTCAGAGGCAGTAAGGCGCTCATATATATAATAGCATAATAGAACTAGCTTCAAGTAATATTCTCATGAAGGAAAAAAAGTATTATATAATAAATCAAATGGGTACCACTCTATGCGTAGTCAAGTTAAGTGATATCAATAATATACATTTAAAGAGGTGAGGCACTCTTTCTTCAAACTAGCTATATGATATCAACAGTATAAATAATAAGCATATTATTAGTAATCCTAATATTGAGTAGAAAGTATACTCTATACTATAGAGTTAACTAGGTAGCCAAATAGTATAATCATAAATGCTATATACATATTTCTAAATATATTTTCAGCCTAAAGGCAGATACCACCTCCATACTGAACTATTATTATAATATGGTCAAATAATGCAATATCAGAAATAATACAGAACTACAGCACCTACAACAGCGAGCGACCACCCAAACCCAGACTACATCCCACACACTATAACCACCTCCGATCCACTCACAACCTCCGATAACTAACGGAACTAGTATAATCAGTAACGGAAATAAAGGTAAACTCAGTTATACTATTTATCTTCTACATATAGTTAACAAACGCTAACAGTAATTATAAGTTTACCTGATTAATTTTATTATCTCCTGATTACTTTTATTACCTAGTTACAATATTATATGAGTTCGACTTATATATCTTCATAGATTGGATAGACCAATGATTATATAGACTCTAAATCTAACGAATTCATAAGCTTAAATAATCCTTATTATAAATAATATTTAATATTAAATTACATACTATATATAAATTAATAATATAATATATATATATATATATAAAATACTACATATATTTATAATATATATATTTAAATATTAATAAATAATATATTATATAATAGTAAATATATAAATAAATATATAAATATAATTATATTAATATATTATAATATATATAATATAATAAATATATATATATATATATAATAAATATTATATATATATAATATTAGTTAATTTCATTGTACCATATTTCTTTATATTTTATTAGTGAAGATTGAATGTGTGGAACTCTCAACTATAACTATAGGATTGTCATACTCCTGTCGTTAGACCTTGGATTTAACCAATTTGAGTCGGGTGCAATGGGCTCCTCGAGAATCCTATTATAACCGAGTTAGGAATTGCTCGTGAGCAGGCTAAACACGTGAGATATGGACAACCTCCCCGAAGTTTATAGAGGAGAAGTAGTGCATCATCAAGGCTATCCACCTTTCACAATCGAGGTATAGCTACATATGTCTCTAGTAGCTCCTCCATTACTATTACACTTCCCTACAGTGTCCTCCACCAAGACATGGTTATGCTTACTAATCGTGTGAATTCCAAACACTTGGAATTCACTGCACAAATGCAAGCCTGCTGTTGTATTCACATCTATAACTATCTCTCTCAATATGAGACTCTCAATCCTATAGTTAATTCTCTCCTAAAGAAATACTATAATTAGATATCTCCACATCGTAGCTCTACGAAGTCAAGTAGAGCACCATTAGCATATCGAAGGAAGACGCATCTTACCGAATTACTCATATATCTGTCGATCACTTCCAGATCCCACAGTAACTGGTGATAATCTTCGAACGCTCTACCGATAGAGACATATATACACATCTATGCTATGAAACCTATATCCCTTACCAACGCAAGCGCACCTAATGATCTACACTACAATATATTTTTCCTATCCACTCCTTAGTGAAAGCTACGGGGAGACTTGCGTCGGTTGAGCGACGTTGCTCCAATATCCGTCAAAGCTTTTGACCGGGGTATGGCACGCGTCACTGCTCTTCAAGCTCCTCTCCTTTGGGTTTCCTCCTCTTTGCGTACTTATGTCTAGTTTTCTTTCAAGTCGCCTCAATATCGGCTGTGGTTAATGGAGTGAACCCTCTCTGTCCCTTCTTATCTCTGTCATTAGTGTTGCCCTATACAGGTTCCCTGTCATTAGTCATAACGCTAACCTATAAATATATAATTAACTTTTCTAATTAAATGATAGCTCACCTGCCACATTCTCTAACTCTTATCACAACTCGATCACCTTATGCCTCGCATTGATCTCGACCCTTAAATATTTCTCAACTCATTTCAATTCTGTTAATCTCTAATTATACTTCTATTATTGTTGCTGCCTTTGAAAAACCATTTCTAATGTATTCTATATTCTTGCTAGATTCATGGATAGAATTTCCGATTGGTGTCGTCTCAACCTTATGTGAAAAGTTCATCATTTAAAAACTAACTTCTACAAATCTCCCTTCTCTAAAACACCTTTCTAACTTTCCACTTCTACTTATTTCAGACGGGCAACTTCAACTAACTATTGACAATATTTAATTATAATTGACCTTAACCATAAACAAAAAATAATAATATGAGTACTTGGTAAAATCCTCACATCACAACGTTGTATTGACTAGGGGCGCCTCAAAGAATTAACTGGAGTTCTTGATATTAGACTGCTAGGTAAAGATTTTTTTCCTACTTATACTCAAAGTTAATACCTAAGCTTATTACAAAGTCTTCTATCACGCTCCTCATGTATTTTATATGGTACTGTTCTCAATTAATCGGAGTGGAGCTTTACTGGTTTCACACCATAGCTTATTATGTAACAGTGAGTCTGAAGTCAAAAGCAAAAGGCTTGAGTAAACTGTTCTGTACTTTTCCAGTTTATCACTTGTAAACCCTCTATCGTTATGCGGCGCATAGATGTTATGGTATAACTTTTTATCTACTTTATTATCATATAGGATACCGCAACGACAGTATGTTCGAGGTAATACTTAACCTATACTATCGCGTTAACCACACCTTACGACGCCCCGTAGCACCAGGTACGGTATGCTTATATAGTCTTGCGCATATATGGATTTCTAGGTAGATATTATATATTGGATAAACTCCAGGCTATTAGTTCGCTGCTGTGTATATACTTCTATGGAGTGACAGTTAGGCATGGCATTCTGTATGGAATTCTTCTATCCATATCTTCTGTTGATTCCATGTAGCTGTGAATTTAATATCTCACCTTCACTTTAAAAAGCCTGCGTACTGTGCTCCAATCTGCATAATTTGCTATATGCTATAGCGGCATGAAAATTTTGGCGTATGCTTAACAACCCCCTCCCTTGAATATGTGACTCTTGACCTATTAGTGAGTGGTTATACACTGAGTTGATAACAACTTGAGTAAAAAAAATAAAATAAAAAAAAGAAAAAAATGAATAAAAGATAAGAAGATTGTTGCTTTCTTGATTACTTCAGAAAAGATGCATAATCAATCTTGCATACAATGAGTGATGTGAGTTAACATGTTTATGGGTATGATGGCAAGGGATAGGCATTTTGGCATTAGAATAGTTCATTAGTAAGGAGGTGAGGTTATAATGTGTAGACTAAGAATAAGAGTGAGTATATGAGTAATAGATTAAATAGGTATAAATATTGATATATGTATATATATATGAAATATTACCGGTATGAAATGTAATAAAGAACGGGAGGCGACATGGTTAGCATTTGATTGCTGAATTTGGAAGCTTAATGTTTTGTAAATTAAAATTGTTTCGAACATGGTATAGTTTCGAGGATTGGAGGAGAGCAGTAATATGTTTAACTCACATATAGGGTAAATGAGAAAGATTTAAGTATATAATTATGAGTTAACTGTAGTGAATTATAAGGAAACTTAGAGTTTAATATAAGTTGTAGTAGTGAGTAGGGAGTAAGATATATATATATTATATGACATTATTGATTTTCAGAGAAGGTAATGCTCGATGGTGGGTGACTGAAGTCGTAGAAGCTCGCGAAACTATCGATATCGCTGAGTTAAAGCACAAGACAACATTTTGTCAGTGATATAAGTAAGCATTATAAGAGATAGTGTGTACAATTACAACCTATACAATTACGTGTAGTATATATATAAGTTGCCACTTGAGTATGGAGAGATTTTATTATGGTGTGCAAAGAGATAAGAAGAATAAAGTGAGAAGAAATTAAGACAATCTCTTTTTTATTAAAAGTGTATGGTATTTGTGTGCAAACACAGAGGGTATTGAAACGCATGTATTTAATATGTGAAGAGCATCACAGTGGTCAGGGGTAGTCTAGATCTGGGAATCTCACATTTGCTATGTGGGGTCGATAAACCTATGAAATACTGAAATTGGACTGATGCATATAATTTAGAAGTAGAGTAAATGTATCGAATAAAGTAAATATAGGATAAGTGAGGTTATGGGAAGAAAGAATAATTATGTGTGAGGTTAAATATGAATTATGTAGTATTAATACTCTTCTAATTAAGCACGTAGATGAGCAGGTGCATTTAGCTAGGAGGATATGGATAAGCTATGATCATACATCTTGAGTGGTGGTGTATGCGTAATTTGTGATAGTATGATGGAGTGTCGACCCCGAGGAGATGTAAGCAAGTACTCACGTCGACCTAGGGATTGGTTTCAATGCTCGGTAGATAGTGAGATTACATATGATATCAGGAAAGTTAGTGAGTTCGTTATTATCTAAAAAATAATTTTAATGGACTCAGCACATCCACACATATATTCAAGAAAACTTTCACGAGCATCCGACACTTCGACATATATGCGCTACTCTATAGCTTCCGTACGCTCCGATAGCTACAACTCCGACTCCACTCTCATTCAATGTATACAAAATTTACTGCCGAACTATACCCGGAACATCTCTCTATCATCCAGTGAACATGTCTCGGTTAGAAGATGGAGTATGAGAAGAGAAGTTGGAGGGATGCGGGTCCCTATGGCCATATATTATTCTAGTACGGCGAGAAAAATATATGAGTTTAATGAGAGTGTGTATGCGCAAATTATATCTATGATGAAAGAGAGAGTTTTGTGAGAGAGGGAGTCTGTGTAAGAAGAGCCTATTAGACGCAGTTTTTGCGATGAGTGAGTAATAGTAGAGGAAAGATGTATTGTGAAAGATCAAGACTTTAGATAAGAGAGTAAAAAAACAGGAGTGTTGTAATGAGTCATATAAGTCTGAATATAAGGATATATTGACGAAGTACACTCACAGCTGTGAAAGTATATAGATAAATTGCGATAGAGATAGTCAGATGAGAACAAAGAGTGTCTGGGTATATAAAAAATTTAATCAGTTAATAGGATTGTTATGAGTAATCAGTCAGAGACTATTAGAGGATACAACGGATGATGAGACAGAATGCTATGTAGAGTAAGATAGCTAACAGAGTTTGTGTTAGTGCAACGAGTGGCAAGGAAGTAAGGGCTAGTTAAAAATTAGTAAATCACGTTGCAAGCCTCGGCAAAAAAGAGAAGCAACAACAGAATGTGCCTGATCAGTGTGTGCTGCATTTCAGAGAGGATGGCAGTAGTTTACAGTAAGTTAGTTGGGAATGCTTCGTATACTGTGTAATAATAAGATAGACATTGAATGAGTGATATTAGAAACTCGATTATTAATAATCTACAACAAGCAACCAAGAAACTTGGTCTTTCATAATAACAGAGTAAACTTGTGAATTTTTATACCGATCAATATATCATAAGCACACACATAAAAAAAAGTAAAACTGCTAGTTAACGGAGGGTTAAACAAGTAACTGGCACTCGTACTTTCCTTTCAAAAAACAAGAGAAATCAGTGAAAACCAGAGACACACAAAAAGTAAAGTAGCAATAACATATTAAACGCAACTACTTTATCTACCTCAAAACCGAAACGTTATAACGAGAACAAGTAAAAACAAGAAATAAACGTAACCTATCTTTCTGATAGTACGGTTAGGTACCTAACATCATACTTTTAACATAATAAAAAAAGTATAAATATATCGAACTATACGGTAATACAGTAATAAAAAAACACATCACTAACTGATAAATATATAACTATCATCAATATAAACAAACTTAACAAATAATGTAACCAATTTCATGCATATCACAATTCACCTATAAAAAAAATAAACAAATATAAATACAATTTGATATATATACAGTGATTAAATAAATATATAAGCAAATGAATAAAAGCTAATAATATAATAAAATTCTCAACCTCAACAATAAAATAAATATAAATAAATAATAATATAATATATAAAATATATATATATATAAATTATATTACATATGTACATACAGAAGACACACTG
Organism: Trachelipus rathkii; assembly: GCA_015478945.1. Classification (NCBI taxonomy): domain Eukaryota; kingdom Metazoa; phylum Arthropoda; class Malacostraca; order Isopoda; family Trachelipodidae; genus Trachelipus; species Trachelipus rathkii. The sequence goes on from JABUQX010097051.1 coordinate 17,624, forward strand.
AGTGTTTATAAATTTACTTTCAAATGTATTATAGACGGAAATATATATAAAAATATATTAATATATATATATAAATAATTATATATATATATATATAAAAATATATAAATATATAAATATATATATATATTATATATATATATAGAATCATATATATATAAAATAAATATATATAATGGAATTATTATATATAGATTAGGCTATAAGCTATCGGATATCATAGACAGACCCTTAAATTACAAGATAGGTGAAAAAAGTAACAACTGCAAATCGATACCAGAACAGATTAGGTTAGTTTGTAAGGTAACGCGGGATCAAAGCCCGGTTTATGACAAGATTTGTTAAGAGGTTAGGTTGAGGTACCACGGCTTCTAAGTCCCGCGTAATGATAAGGTTTGTCATTAGGTTAGGTTGAGTACTACGGTATAGTTACTTATTATATTATTTCTTAAGCATTCAAAGTTGTAAAAATAGTGCATATTAAATAAATAATATTAAAATAACATAAATAACAAAAAGAATAAATTAATATAAATAAAAAAAATAGAAACATTAATTAAACCTTAAAGATTATTTTAGCAAGAAAAACAAATAATTAAATTAAACTGAAAGCTAATTCTTATAACACAATTCGTTAAATAAAGATACCTATATAAAAAAAGAGGAAAAAATAAAATACATTTACAAATTCTTATAAATAAAAAAATAAAATTAATCAAATAAAAAAGTAAAGAAACTAATTTTTTGAAGGAATTACTTCACACCCACATAATAATAATTTTTGTTCAAATTATAACTATATGTGTATATTTTCAACTTTTTATCCAGTGATTAATATAAAATTAATAATACTTAAAGTAAAATTAATATAACACCAATTATAAGAATATAAATAATACCAATATATATTATATAAATAATATAATATATTATATATAATATAAATAATATATATAATATAAGATAATATATATATATAACATATTATATATGATAATATATTATATTAATAATATAAATTAAAATATAAATTTAATATATATATTAAATATAATATATATATATATAATAATTATATATAATATATATATATATTAATATTATATATATATATATATAATATAAATATATAATATATATATTATATTAATAATTTATATATTTATATAAATAATTTTATTATATATATATATAATATATATATCATATATATTAATATATATAATACTATACTAATATATATTAATATATATATATAATAATAAGATAATATAATAATATGATATATATAATATATATTAATATCCTAATAATATATATATATCACATATTATATTAAAAATTATAATAAGTAAAAATAAAAAAATAAAATAAAATAAAATAACTACAAAAAATAAGAATTTTCAAATAAAAATAATACTTATTATATATATTTAATTATATTATATATATAATATTAATTATATATAATTATATATTAGTATATATAATAAATTATATAATATATAATTTAAATAATAGTATATTATATATAATATATAATATATATTAATTACTTGGGGTACTTAGACTCATTCATAGTAGGATTATAAATATTATGAGCTGCTTATGACTTATGTGTAAATAAAGTATTTAATGTCCATTTATTTATTATTATCTTATATAATAATAATTATTATTATTATTATTATATATATATTATTATATTAATTAGTAATCTAATGTATATTTCGGCTCAACCCAATAATATTGATAACGAAATTCATATACTTAATCTCCTCTCATAGTGATTATTATTAATTATTAATTAATTTTATTCCTCAAATTTGTTTTTGAAACATAATATTTATATTTATTATTTTATATTATATTATTATTAATTATTCATTTTATTAATTATTATTTATTTATATTATACATAAATCAATCTTTAGAGATTTAAACAAAATACTAGGTGTTTATATATATATATAATAATTTTATTATAAATAAGATAATTACCACATCAATAAGTACAAAGAAACTACTACAAATATACTTATTGTTATAGAGGTACGGTATTGGCTAATGTTAGAAAAATGTAATATTTTAAAAAAGTATACTCTCTTTATCTCTGTTTTGAAGATATTAATATATATATAACTATAAATAAATAAAATGGAAGAAGTATATTTGTAAGTGAAGATAGAGAATAACGAATAACATACTAACCATAGCCAAAAGCTAATATATCTAAATATGAGCTTAAATCATTAGATTTAATCTTTAAGATTACAGTATTATGATATGCTTGACGGTATCTTCTAAATTTATCAAGCAAATGATGATGAGCACGTACTATTATATCTAAGAAGAATTACGGCTGGGACAGCAGATACTCTAAACAACATTAATTAATTTATGTCTATTAAATGAAATTAATATATTTTGCTATGAACACGAATCTGTATATTCTATACCACATTCTTTAACTACATAGTTTTAAAATTAGTATCAACTATATCTATGTATTCTATCTAATACCTTATTATATAATCATTATATGAATAATCAAATATATCATATACAAGGCACAATTATCGTGAGATAAAATCGCTCACTTCATCATTTATCACTGTATCAGTATACAAGTTTAGGGCAAAACAGGTCGTCTCAATCTACTTTATTCAATCTTACGTGCTCATTTAGTGTGTTTATGAGAGAAGACGCTTTTCAATGCACTAGAAGAGGTGAGTGTTCATGGGGGCCAGCAGGGAGGGGCAAAAAGGGTCACTTAACCCCACCCTTGGAAACGAAAAAAAATTATTACTTATGTGTTAGGTAAAAAAAAACTAATTACAAACTTGTACACACTCGTTTAGTTATTTAATTTAAAAAAAAAAGATTTTATTTTAACTTTTTATGAAATTTGTTTTCCTTTTGTTCCGGTCTTTACAGAGCTTTCCTTGAGAATATGGAGAATCATATGAAATTAGAATGGCATCGGGAAACGTGTGAAAAGGTGATAATTTCCTAAATATCGTGAAATTGGTGAGACCAGATGTCAGTCAGCAACAAGATTCTGCCAGGAAAACAGCTCTTACAAGAAACATAAACCCGGCTAAATTGGTTTGTGTAATAAAATCTTCTTTCTGTGCAACCTTAAATTACTAATAATGATTTGAATAATTAATTAGTATATATATATGTTTAGGTACATGGTTATTGAAGTGGATTGAGCTGAGAACATATTATCTATTATTTAGAGCATTCATATTACTTATAAATAGATATGTAATGCTGGGATAATTGCTGTATGCTTCATAAGCAACATCTTTAAACTAGATAATATTCTATTCTGAAAAAATTATGAAATATATATACCCATATATAGGTCCTAAATAAGAGAGTATAATTGGATTAAACTATTGCTCTTTATATGAAAGAGATATATATTTATATAGTTCAAACAATATAAATGACATATTCAATTATTAGCCGATTAGAATAATATACACTACAGATATTATTAAATCATAAAGAGCATAAGTAAAAGTTATTCTTGTGAGATAGGTGAATTTAGTATTAAGTATGATTAGCGAGTTGGTAAAGAAATATTAAGAGAATTAATACGGGATAGTTTGGGTATAAATTAGTGACAAAGGCTTGAGCTAAGAGCTTAGCTTTAGCAGAAATTAAGATAGCTGTGAAGTAGCAGAGTGAAACAATTCAGATGAGATAAGATATTAGGAAATAAGTACTTTTGACTGGCAAGGCTTATACGACGAGTACTTATTCTAAATGTTGTTAAAAGTAAAATTTTTGTGTGAGGAGAATGAGAGAGTTTAATAACTTAAAAAATGTATTAATTAGAACAGTACATTCATCTACTCACACACATAACTTCTATATCTCAATCAAGACTAATAAATGCGTATCGATAATTAGAGTATAACTCCAAATCACATCACTACAGTAAAAATGAATTAATACAATTAGTTAATATAGATTCTCAACCAATTGAGAATCGAGAGGACATATACAAGACGTATAAGATATTCATGAGATAAATAAAGTTTAACTATGACGATAAAGTGAAAATAAATTGAAATTAGTGAAAAATAACTCCATATATTGACTAATTGTAGAAGGATTATGAAAAATAAGGTTCCCACAAAAAATATCCTATGCAGATATTTTTTCTATAGGGATCAACATCAGGATACCCGCATAGTTTTTGTGTCAGATCCAAAATTTGTTAAAACTAGCAGGCCAACCTCAATTATAAAGAGAACTTGAAGAATAACGCTTAATTTCAACAGATTCGTGATACTAGATCAAGATTTCCTTACCATTCTCTTCTCCTCTCGTCTATGAGATAACCTCGTTTCTCAACTTGTCCTATTTATTACCTTTAAATATCCTGCTAGTTTGATCATATCATAACTATGCTAAATCAGGATAATATCAGCTAATGAATATATATAAGAATTTTCCATGTATCTTACTTATTTACTACAATTATATTGAGCTTATCTAAGACTATTATTTATCTTTTAATTATTGGATTGACTTATATTATTACTGTCATTGCTCATCGATCTATTTACTTCATATACGATATTTACTTAGTATACTAATTTCTCAAGCATCCTTTGCAATTGATGTGAGTTAGATATTACGGATAATTTCTTATCTTAAATAACTATTATTAGTTACTCTTATAAATTAATATGTGATGAATTGAGTATTATTTTGATTGTATTTGCGTATATATAGATATGTAGTTGAGTATGTATTTGGACACTCCAATGCGTCAATTATCCAAAGCTTATTATTCATTATATGATTATGATAGAGTGTATTCCCAATTATTGAGGTGTAATTATTTATTATAAACATATCCCAATATGAGGAGATGTCAAAGTATTCTTAGGTGCTCATATCAATTTCACTTCATTTCACTCCGTTTAATTATCTCTCTATTATATCCTTTAATATATTACTTTATTTTTCTTGACATTCATTACTCTAGAGATAGATATTTATTTCTGGTGAGTTCGTATATTATTTCATATTATTTGGACAATAATCAACTTATTATAATTATTTAATATGTGATCCTTCTGACTTCCATACACATTATTCTATATCTATTATCTTCATCTATTTATGATCACTCTCATCAGTTATAATTACTTATATCATATATAACATAATACTATCAAAACTATATAAATAACTTTAAAATAAAAATTAGTATATAAATATATATGGAGCATAATAATTTAAATTCAACCAGTTTACATATACAGAAACATGATGGTATCGAATATTACCAAGTATTTAGAGTCCATATCTTATAATCTCACTTACATCCTTTTAAACACATCTCATACTTTTCGTTATCAATTATTTCCAAGTTAAAATTTCTTATTTTAGTTCTGTGTCACTGCTTAAAGTTCAATTATCCGAAATTGATCTTGCTTTAGAAAGATTATGATTGAGTTATTTAAAAAAATATGTATTTTAAATTTCATTATATTATTAATTTACCTTAAATTTATAAAAGCTATACTGTCAAGAATATTCATTTTATTAATTTTAATCCTATCTCTATTGGATCTCTTATCTTCTTCTGATTATCCTTTCACAGTTTATCTGAATTCTGAATAGGCAATATTTGATATGATGATATTTATACAGGTCCATGATTATTATAGAATCTAAGTGCCATCTAAAATAATCTGGTTTGAAGGTGATAAAATGGTGAGTTCGACACGACACTCAAAAAAAAGTTTCCTGCACCAGTCCGCCGCAGGCATTAGGACTAGGTTAGGTTAGGTTAGGTTAGGTTTAGGTCTAGGTTAGGTTAGTTTACGGTTATCTTACGGTTAGATGATTATATTTAGGTTTAGGTTAGTTTATGTTAGATGATATAGGTTAGGATTTAGGTTAGGTTAGAATTAGGTTAGTGGGTATAGTTAGGTTAGGTATTATTGTAGGTTAAGTGTAGTGTTAAGATTAAGTTATGTAGTATAAGGTTAGGTTAGGTTAAGGTAATTTTTTTTAGGTTTTAGTTTTGTTGGGTTCGTTAGAGAATCTCTAAATAACCAGATTATCTATTATTTTATTATATTTATTATAATTCTATAATTAATTAATCTATTAATTATTAATTATTATTTAAATATTTAATTATTTTTAATTATTATTATTATTATTATTTATTAATTTAATATTATTATTATTTAATTTATATATATATTTATTATTTCTTATTATATTGATTCATGAAATATTTTAAAATATATAATTAATATATATCAATTAATAATCTACTATATTATATTCTCCTCACATGGGAATATAAATGATATTTATAAGAATATAGTGTATCTTTAATATTATATATTATTATATTCAGCTATTATATATTATATAGGTAGAAATACAAGAAGAGATGCATGAATGATTCTGAAAGTCTGAAAGTAGAAAAATACCACTTCATTATTATATATGAAAACGGATAAAATTGTTACCACTAGAGAGTGAGTTGTCTTAACTCCCTCAAGTTAATTATTTATGAAATAATCCCTGGAAAAATATATCTCTTAAAAAAATAATAATATAAATAGATAAAGTGAAAACAGTAAAATAGAAATTTGATCATGACTATTCATATTTAGATGAGATAAATTAAAAGATATATACAGTCCACATCCAAAGTATGATTAAAATAAAATTACACACATAGACTTTTCAATATTGATCACAGATTCCAGGTGTATTGAGGTATACTACATTCATGGACCACTCACACTGTAAGAGTTCAGAGTTTAAGATAAGTTTTTAGTTAATTAATCAAATATAGAATAAATACACTAAAATCACTAATGAATGAATTAAATAACAAAATTATAACATTTATACTATTAAACTGAACTAGGAATGAGCCACCCAATAATAATAAACAGGAAGTCAACAGAGGTCCCAATACAACTAATTTAATTTATAATAAAGACTGGAAAATTTTATGGAGAAAAAAATTTTAACTTTACCATGAGGCACAATGATCAAAAACTCTGACTGACCATAATACAGATACTGACCACAATCTAATATTTTAAAATTAATATCTAATTTATCATATATATAAAAATTAGTTATATTGTGAATGTTCTAAATATATATATAGAGGTGTGTATATTAACACAGAAAAGTATAAAATATTATAGTAGAATTGTTATTTATATAATATTTTAATAACAATATTAGCAAATATATTAGAATTAATTTTAAGACATACTAAGATGAATACACATGTAACTATTTATATTCTCACTAAGTAAGTGAAGCGATCTAGAATTTTGAGTATATCACTTATATCTAATTTTTATTATTAAATTAATATATTTATTTTTAATATGAATTAATAATCAATAATGAAGTTAATAAATCAACTTGTGTGATATATATATCACATACATAAAAATCACGCGAGTAATAATAATAATAATAAAATAATAATAATAATAATAATAATTAATTAATAATGATGAGTACAACCCTCTGAGAGTGAGTGATAATAATAATAATAATAATAATAATTTAAAATAATAATAATAAATTTAAATTATAATAGTAGTTTATTGTAACAATTAATTATAAAAAATAAATATAACAACATAATATATCAATAAATTAAAATAAAAAATATATAAATGAAATATAAATTATAATATATAATTAATTAAATATTTAATTAATTATAAATATAATTATAATTAGTAAATTGAATATTAAAATAATATTAAAATATCTATCTATAAACATGACAATAATATTAAAGATAATTAAGTAATTAAAATATTGTCTTATCATAATAACTATCATATAATTAAGATAACTAGTAATATTACTATAATAATAAAAATAATAAATTATAATATATTTAATAATAAATTATAATTATAATAATTTAAAATATTATAAATAAAATTAAATAATATAATATAATTAAATAAATATAAATTGAGATATTTAAAATAATTAATATTAGTGTAATATAATACAATTAAATTTTAATAAATAATAATAAATATAACTACTCAAAAATTTATAAATATACATTATATTGATAAAAAATTAATAATAATAATAAAATAAAATAAAATAATTAATAATAACTACATAAATAATAATAAATTATATATTAATAAAATAAAAATAATATATATTTAAAAATATTAAATATAATTATAATATAATAATATTTCTAATACATATATTAAATAATTAAAATAATAATAATACATAATAAAATAAATTAATAATAATAAATTTTAATGTATAACGTTTTAACACTCACCAACGGCGAGATTCATCTTTCACACTGACATTAAAATAGAGTTTTAGGTTTTTAATAAATTCGTATAGAGATGCCTCTATTTTTGTTCCATATAATTATATATTAACATATCTCTTAAATATTCAGTATATTAATATTAATATTACCCTAGTTTGTAGGATTATTATAAATCCTGAGTAGCTTAACTTATCAGGTAAGGTTACTATTTTATTAGACATTTTTTATTATGGCTCCGGGTCCGCCCAAAACATATCTATCATATTCCTCATACTCTAGGCCTTACATTATGTTACTCCCCAATCGCAGACTCTGTACTTTAGTATTACTCTCTCTCATATATACGGTATATATATATATATATATATATAGTAACTACAAAAATGTTCACTGTACAGAGTTTAGGAATAAAATAAAACATTAAATATTTAAAAGACTTATTAGTAACTCGTGTTTATTATTTAAAAACTGAAGAGCTATGGCTTTAATGTTCTTATCTACTTTAATGCTAATAATTTTTTTAGGTTTTATGTATAATATATATAATGACTATAAATTAATTTACATTTGGTAGAGCAGGAAGGATAATGAGATGAGTAACCTACTTTGTATAATGATATGTATTATATTTTAATTATTATTTAAATAGGCATAAATTAAATTTCTTTAAAGTACTCTTAAAATGATGTAAAGTTTCTTTCGAGATACATACCCAAATGACCGACCTCTTTGTCCTCGTTCTCATCTCATATTATATCCTGAATCGGGACACCATACATTAATAGGTAGCTATATGGTCGCCACAGGCTCTATTACCATTCATATTCGCTTAAAATAAATTATTACTCAGATATAACTATATATCACCTCGGATATACTACGCGTCTAAATCTTATTGCTCCACTCCGTCTCTTGGACGGTCACTATCTTATTTGTGATCCGTCTTCTTAGCGACCAATCTTTACCACCAGCGTATTAAAAACATATATATTATGCTTTAACGTACTACAATCGCGTCATGGCTTTCTTTCAATTTTGAAAGGATTTCCTACACATTTATAGCATTAAATTAACACACTTTTTATATAGGAGGGTGAACTTCTATAGTTAATATATGTTATATCCATACTGATCTCTATCCTTATTTGTAATTGGGGCAGAAGGAAACATGGTGTATGTTTTACTTTAATAGCTCTATATTAAAAGTTTTAAAACACTCAGTATTACTTCATTAATCATTTATACCATCAACAACCTTAATTATAACATCTATTCTAACTCACACATTTAAACCTTCTTATTTATCTTCATTAATATTCTTTATTTGGTGATTCTCTCTCTCTCTCTCTCTCTCTCATCTTCTCTCTCTCTTACTCATCTACTCATCTCAGGTGTTTGAGCGTTACTCTATTCCCTCTCTCTATCTCTATCTCTCTCTATACTCTCTCTCTCTCTCTCATCTCCTCCTCTACTCACTCTCTCTCTCTCTGGAATAGAGGATTCATATTCATATTTTCTACTTTCTAAATTCAAGCATCCTAAGAGGTTTGGGTGTTTGTGTCATACAGTTTGAAATTTCTCACAGTATCACCGCCCAAGTTGCTTTTATCTACTTCATAGGGATGTCGGTCGCCCCTTAGTATTGTGAAGTATCAGCCTCATCACAATTCTTAGGGGTGATTTATCCTTCACTCAACACATTGCTACTTCTTGAGTGGTAATTAGCAGCTTCTTGGAGTATTTTCGATCTTTAAATTAAATATCCCTGCTCTTATATAATATACTCCTATATCGATCCACTTCTCCTTCTGCCTAAATAGCAGAAATACTTTAGCTTGCCATCACTCTTCCCTATACTAATATATTCTTCATTTATACAATAGGCATACCTTTTTGATCTTCCTAGAAAATCTAACAT
>JABUQX010097052.1:0-10000 GCA_015478945.1 Trachelipus rathkii
CCCTGGGGGACGCGGGGTTGGACTATTCCCCGCCCCCCCCTCCGGGGAGGGTCCTCCGGAACCCCCGCTCTTTGGTATTTGGGTGTCGCGGGGTTCCCGCCCCTCCCTACGGGGTATGGAAACGTCCCCCCTCTGTCCACCGTCGTCTCGAGCCCCTAAAAAATTATTTATACGCTGATTCCATATATGTTTTTAGTTTTTCTTCTACCTATCCGTAGTTTTGGAGATAATAGAAAAAAATAAAAAAAAAATTTTTTTTTTTTCATTTTTCCATACAAATTTTCATAGCTGATTCCATATATGTTATCAGTTTTCTGTAACTATCTTAGTTTTCGAGATAGCATGCGGGTAACTTCTTTAAGTTTGGCCTTATTATTCATTATTAATTATTATTATTATTAGGTCAGCATCCCGAAAAGAGTTCAGGCATGTAACTAAAAAAAAAAATACTTTATAATAATTACACGAAATAAATATCATTTTATTAATCAGGAGACATTTTTACGCAGAAAATAAAAATAAAATAAAAAATAACGCTTTTTAAACAATATTAAAAATTGTTAGAAAATGTTGAAAAATTTAGCAGTTTTTTGAATAAATCAAAGAATGCGACTGACTCACACGAGTGGACGGAAAGTCGCCAAATGTTGAATTTTTTTTTCGTTTTTAAAAACCGAACAAATACCCACGGGTAAACAAGAACGGTAGAGAGAGTCGGGGTTTCTCGGGCTACCGGGGGACGAACGGGGGGGACTTCGTCCCCCCTCTGTCCCTCGTCGGCCTCGAACCCCCTAAGAAAAGGATAATAACAAGAAAAAATAATAATTTTCTCCAATTATATTGTACAGCGACATTTGGCAACTTTTTCTCTCGAGACTGCAGCTTTCAACGTTTTCAGTCGATCAGGCGCCTGCACTTTTCTACTAATATTAATATGGAGTTATTACTAAAATATTAGAAAAATTAATTTTTTTTTTAATTTCTGCGGTAAAAATGTCTCCTGATTAATAAAATGACATTTATTTTCGTGTATATGTTATAGTTTTCTAGTTACATGCCTGAACTTTTAGGGATGCTGGCCTTATTATTACTTATTAAATTATTATTATTATTATTATTATTATTAATTATTATTTATTCATTATTCATTATTTATTGTAATAAATTCATATATTTGAAAGAATTTCTTTTCTTAAATCAGTGAAGCAACTATAGATTTTATAAATCAAATAGACACGCCAAAAGCAAAATTAATAAGCCTCACACTATTCTTAAGCTTAACTCAACAAATGTACTGCAAAAGGTGTCAGATAACTTCTAAAAAAAGTACGAAAATTATCATTGCCTGCTTATCTAAGGAATTGGCATAATATATTATATATATATATATATTATATATATATATATATATATATATATATATATATATATATATATACTAATATATATATATATATATATATTATAAATATATGATATTTAAGGCCAATTCCTAGATAAGCAGGCAATGATCATTTTGGTACTTTTTTTAGAATTTCTGACACCTTTGCAGTACAATTTGTTGAGTTAAGCTAAGAATAGTGTGGGGCTATTATTTTGCTTTTGCGTTCTAATTTGATTTATAATTATATTGCTTCACTGCTTTTTAAGAAATAACAAAAAGGAAAAATTCTTTCAAATATATGAATTTATTACAAATATTTATAATACATAATAATAATATTAATAATAATATAATAATAATAAATAATAAAATGAATAAATTAATAATATATACATAATAATAATAATAAATGGCCAAAACTAAAGAAGTTACCGCATGATATCCTCGAGAACTAAGATAGGTACAAGAAAACTGATAACATATATGGAATCAACGTATGAAATCTTGTATGGAAATGGAATTTTTTTTTTTTTTTTTTTTTATCTCCAAAACTACGATAGGTAGAAGAAACTAAAAAAAAATATGGAATCAGCGTATAAAATTTTTTTAGGGGGCTCGAGCAGGACGGTGGGACAGCAGGGGGGGACGTTTTCCTACCCGTAGGGGAGGGCGGAGGACCCCGCGACACCCAAATACCAAAGAGCGGGGGTTCCGGAGACCCTCCCCGGAGGGGGGGAAATGGAGTCCGCTAAACCCGTCGTCCCCAGGCAGGCCGAGAGAGCCCCACCTCTTGGCCATCTTTGCGGTTTACCCTGGGGTATTCTTTTTGAGTTAAAAAAAATAAAATCTTTTTTTCAAACATATTTCATGCGCTGATTCTACATATGTTATTAGTTTTTTTTGTAATTATCGTAGTTTTGGAGATATAAAAAAAAATAAAAAAAAAAGTAAAAATTTTTTTTTTCATTTTCCATACAAATTTCATACGCTGAATTCCATATATGTTTATAGTTTTCTTGTATCTATCTTAGTTTTTCGAGATATCATGCGGGTACTTCTTTAGTTTCAATAATAATAATCAAATAATAATAATAATAATAATAATAAAATAATAATAAATAATAATAATAATAAATAATAAAATAATAATAATAATATAAATTGATTAGTTTATTTTTAGTTATCTGAAAACATTTAACAGCAGCAATAATCTTCGTCACTAGAAATTAAATTAAAATAACACTTGTAATCTTAAATATTGGAATGATAAGCTAAATGTATATGAGTGGAGGCTTTTCCTTAGTTTTTCATCTTTTATAAAAGGAACAATTTTTTACAAATAAAATTTGCTTCATATATTTTTATATAAATATTTTGGAACAATTTATACATCCTAGCAACATTTTAGTAATTTTATGTTCAAGTACTTTTTATTGCCTGCTTATCTAAGAATTGCCATATATATTATATATATATATATATATTATAATCTATATATATATATATATATATATATATATATATATATATATATATTATATATATATATATATATTATATATATATAATTTTATTTATTTTTTTTTATTTTTTTTACATTTTCCCAACTAAAATGTTACTAGGATTCCAACAATGTATTCTTTTTCCTGTATCTACTGTAGTTTTTGAGATATGAGTTGCAGTTTTAAACCATTTCACCTATATAATACTATATGATATATATATATATATACTCTATATATATATATATTATATATATATATATTATATATATAATATATATTATATATATAAATATAGGAACTTTCCTTAAAAGAATGTTAACCGATATATATTGAACGAGCGATGTAATCGATTTTTTTTTCTGATTATTCAAGGCAATAGAGCGATGAAGGTTGCCAATAAAACTCAGTGTTTTCCTTTAATTTTTTAAAACTAAAGGAATAACCCTAGATTAATCGCCAAGATGTCAACAGAGTCAGGGTTCTCATCGGCCTCAGCGGGGGAACGACGGGGGGGACTTCGTCCCCCTCTGTCCCACCGTCGGCTCGAGCCCTTAAAAAAAAAAAAAAAAAATTAAAACAACCAATAACGATATACTTAACATGATATAATAAAGCAACATGTGGCAACTTTTTTTCTCTTCTTCTATTGGAGTTTAAGTTAAACGTCACAGTGCATGGCTAGACGATTAGTGTTCAGCGATATTTCGAAATCTGTATTTTTATGTAACATCCTTTTAATATATATATATATATATATATATATATATATAATATATATATATATATATATATAAATATATATATATATATATATATATTATATATATATATAATATTTATATAATATATATATATATATAGTTAAAAGACAACTTCTTATTCTGGACAACATTTTTGACTTGTACTTGAGAAAGATTGTGATGTCTCAGTCACGGTGATATTTATATGATATGACAGAAATTATGGTGGCGGAAGCGCATTAAATTGTTTTGATTCTATAAACTTTTTTTATTAACTTCGTATGAATTTATTACAAATTTGTTTTAGTTATAACTATTTTCTCGCTAATAGAGATGTTCAGGTGTGCTTTATTTTTTTTAATTATTTATGTATATTTAATATATTAAATATCTGAAAATTACAAGATTAAAAATAATACAAAACCGAAAAGTTAATTTCTTAAGCCAAATTAACACTAACCTAGAGGGCCGTGTAAGTAGAACTTTAAAATAAACTTAAACGCCCTCTAAGTCCTAAGGTTAGAATAAGTTATGTTTAATTCCTTTAATTAAGTTATAACGGCTTTATTTTGTTTTCACCTTGTGATTATATATTATTATATATATATATATATATATATATATATATAATAATATAATATATATAGGGTGATGGATAAATTAGGGCACTCATATATATATGCGGTTAATGATCAAGAATCATCTTGATCCCTTTATTTAAACCTAATTAATTTCCCATGATCTGACGAATGATAAATGAAGAAAGCAGGGTTTTCTTTATTCTTTATTTAACAAGTCACAATGGAAATGGAGTTTTCATGAAATGATCTATCACAATAGGTTTCACTTGACAATGGAAACAATAATAAATGATTGTTATTATAATTATAATATTTATAAAAGATTGTTAATATTTGTATAATCAGAGAGGAGGGCTCACGGCCCAACCGCTCGTGGCACGATCTCGAGGCCAAAGTCCTGGTGCCCAGCATTCACAAATGCGTCACACCTTACATTTTCAAATCTCGCTCCTCCCATCTGAGGGAGAGGCTTTGTTGGATGGCAATACATTGTATGTAATATTAAAGAATTGTACACGGTTCTTTATGCACACATGCTGTGCTTACATGGCTTCGTAATTAATTGCTTATTAACGTTACCTGTCCATCTTGGTGATTCGGAGTCCAAAGAAATAGGAAAGCTTTAATTAGATTGGTACAATATAATTTCCTTTCATATTTCTTTAGAATACCCAAATCCTTCTGAGAAATGGAGTCAGATAAGAGAGAGAGAGAGAGAGAGAGAAGAGAGAGAGAGAGAGAGAGAGAGAGAGAGAGAGAGAGAGAGAGAGAGAGAGAGAGAGACATGCAGGAAGAGAAGATAAGAGAAAGGCGGAACACTACAAAAATGAAATTTTAGGAAAACATTGATGTACCCAACAATGACTTTTACAATAAATACTAAGTACTTTATCGTCAATGTTTATAAAGTTTACCAATATTTTTTTTTTTCTATGACATAAGTTGGTTCTGAGTCTCTCATCTTTAGGATTTCGCTACCTTTCTGGGTTTTTGAATACAATTTACATAATTCCTTCCTTCATTGGCGCCTATGAATGAAAGTCTCATCTATTTTGTCTTCAAAGTTCCTTACAGAAATTGAAATTGATAGGATATTCGTTTTTTTTTCTTTTCTTCTTCTTCATTTATGCTTCTCTATTTATTTGAATCTCTGGTTTTTCTTTCTCTTCTCTTTTTTTTTTCTTTTTTTTTTGAAGGTTGCTGCTTCATGAGCATTTAATGGCCGCGCGGAGGGATTTCTTAAGTTTTTGTTTTTCTTTTTGACCGACTTTTCTGCTCGGTCTTCATGCGGGAGGAAAGATGGCGAATTTTGTAACTCCCATTTTCTTTCGAATTGGTAGCTTGATTTTCACTTTTGGGTAAACTTTTACATAATAACTTTTAATTTAGAAATTAGTGGATAGAAACTACATACTGTGGTTACTAAGAGAGAAAATTGGGAAAAAAGAGTACATGCGAGATGGTAACCCATGCTTATATATAATGATTTTATAATGTATCACACTTGCAATTAACTCTAATATTATTGTTTACATTAGATGTCCGTTAGGAATTTGGTTTTTAAACCCCTTTCGTTTCAGCGCTCGCGCGCTCAGTGCTGGCAAACCTATAGGACTAAAGCGGTCTCTTACGAGCTCTGGCTTTTTACATTTGGATTTTATTACACTTGGAGTATTATTTCTGATAGATAACTATTGAATACATATTTTGTATGACTGTTTATCAAAATAATTGTTATAAAAAAAACTATTTTTCCTGAATAACTTCATTATTGTTTAAAAATAAATACTAAATTTTATTAAAATCATACATATAAATGAGGAGGAATATTTTTAATGATCTTTATTTCAAATGTTATTAAGATCAGTAAGTAGCTTTGGCGCGAAAATACTTCAAACTTGATTCTCATTTCTCAGCTTCGTCAGAACCCGTGACGTCACGCGCCAACCTTTCTCTGAACCTTTTAGGCTAACGAACGAAAATTTCGTTTAAAATTTTTTCTTGCCGTCGGCTACCCATTATTTTAACATTTGAAATAACAAAGAACTTACTAAGCCAGCCTATATAAAAATTTTTACTATTCCTCACTGCGTTGAATTTTGACAGTTATTATAAAACCATTTATTTAGCAGCATAGATTATTTTTTCACAAAAAAAAAGATTTCTTGTTCCCAAAATGATCAAAACCTTTCTCTACCATCGCTAACAATATACCATGAATTTCATTTATCTAAATAATAGTTAAACATGGTTAAAAAAAAAATACAACACACTATCATGGCTTATCATCGTCGTCAGACAACTGTTTAACCTAGGATCCTGTCTGATCATAAAATTTTTAATGATACTCAATTGAAAGCATGTTTTACTTCCATCAAATACATGTAAACTCAACCGATAAAGTGAAAAATTCATATATATAGATTCAACAATGGTAAAAACATATTTTTAATTTTGATGGAAATTTTTACGATGTTTTGCATTTGATTTTAAAAATTAACAACCTATTATTAGGATAGATTTAAATTTTGAAAACCATAGCAACTACAAATTCTCATTCGCAATTCAACGTTCAAAATTTCTCGCTCCAAGCATCGTCAGACTTGCGGGCTACAAGCGCCATCTATCTGAACTGTTTTAAAGCTATGAGAGGAGGCAACTTTTTGAACTAAAATTTTTACGGTATGAGAATTTTCGTTGGCTTTGATTTTCTCCATTTTCACCAATCCGATCATTTGAAACATGTGTAAATGATTACTTCTATTACACTATTAAATAATATATTTAGTATGGAAACAAGAAAGATATAATATTATAAGTAACAAGTACGACACTAATTTATTAATTCTGCATGATTTCACATTTGAATTGGTTCACACACACACGTGTTTGAATGTTTGTTTGTGATAGCGGAAGGCGTGTCCTCAATCGGGTGCTTGCCTTTTACAAGGTTTTATTACAAACACAATTATTATTTTCTTAAGCGGATATTTTTTTAAGAGTTCATTATGTTCATTATTATTCTTATGATTTTCGTTATTATTAGTTATTATTATTATTATTATTATTATTATTATTATTATTATTATTATTATTATTATTATTATTATTATTGTTCGACATATTATTTATTTTATACACAGTTATTAAAATTTTACCAAAATTTTATTTTTATTTTGTTGTTGTTTTTCTTCAACGGTTATCGTAATCTTTCCTTAATTTTGGAGGTTGGAGACGTTCAGTTGGGTGAGAGAAAGGAGCACCTCCATTTGCGGGGGAGAAGGAGGGTTTATTTTTCGGGTATTCAATCTTGAAGTGAGGGACTGGTCTTTGTTCCTTGGTAAATGTAGCAAACATTGGAGGGGGGGTGCTGATTTTTTCTATCCTCTTTTTTTTCTGTTTTCAAAGGGAGTTTTTGGGGTTGACGCGATTGTGTGGAGCTGTTTATAATTGTCGTTGTATCGGAGTTGTAGAGTCTGTGTTGATGGGGGGGACAGTAACAGATTGTGGGTGAAGGGAGACTGCGTGTATTTTCCCCACTTCCCTCTTGATGTGTGGGGTATTGTCCAACGTTTTTGGCGTGTGACCTTTTCTGTAATGAGCGTCATTTGTTTCTTTTTTGTTTTGTTTTTAAACTTTGAATATACTGCCGATTTATTTCTTTGCACGATAAAACATTGTAGTTTACGTAGGTTAATTTTTTTCTTTTGAATCATGCTTATTTACTGGCACCGAACATGTAGGTAGAATAGACATGTCACTTTGGTAATGTCACAGTTTGAAAAAACAAATTTTCAAAATGGTTTGATTTTATTCGGCACTTTTCCTGACTGGCATCTCACTCCAACATTTGAAAGGGGGGTTTCAACTTGTTCACTCCGGGATACTAAAAATTGGGTTAAATTGATCAAGAATCACCTTGATCCCCTTTATTTAACCTAATTAATAGGGCCCTATGGATCTGACGAATGATAAATGAGAGCAGGGTTTTCTTTATTCTTTATTTAACAAGTCACAATGGAAATGGAGTTTTCATGAAATGATCTATCACAATAGGTTTTCACTTGACAATGGGAAACTAATAATAATGATTGTTTATTATAATTATAATTTTAAATAAAATATTGTTAATATTTGTATAATCAGAGAGGAGGGCTCACGGCCCAACCGCTCGTGGCACGATCTCGAGGCCAAACCCCGTGCCCAGCATTCACAAATGCGTCACACCTTACATTTTCAAATCTCGCTCCTCCCATCTGAGGGAGAGGCTTTGTTGGATGGCAATACATTGTATGTAATATTAAAGAATTGTACACGGTTCTTTATGCACACATGCTGTGCTTACATGGCTTCGTAATTAATTGCTTATTAACGTTACCTGTCCATCTTATATATATATATATATATATATATATATATAATATATTAATATATATATATATATATATATATATATTATATTATAATATATATATATATATATATCATATATAATATATATATATTTCGACATGTACATCTATGAATAAGCAAAGAATGTTTTTAGGCGTGAAAAAATTATAGATTATCAAAAAAATCGAAAAAATATCGATATTTTCGATTTATATATTATATATTATAATATATATATATTATTATATATAATATATATATATATATATATATTATATATATATATCATATATATATATATATATTATATTAGTAGGAATTCTCCTTTAAAGGGTAAGTTAACCGATTATATATCGACGAACAAATGTAAATCGATTTTTTTTCGATTATTTCATGGCAATAGTGCGTTAAGGTTGCAACTAACCAGCTTTTTTTTTCTTTTAAACTAAAGGAATACCAAGATTAATAGCAAAGATAGAAAGAGTCAGGGTCCTCTCGGCCTCAGCGGGGGACGACGGGGACTTCGTCCCCCCCTCTGTCCCTCCGTCGGCTCGAGCCCCTTAATAAAGAATAAAAAAGAAAATTATAAAAAAATTAACATATAAAAAAAAGCAACTTGTGGAAACTCTCGGGATGTTTCTATTGGTGGTTTAGCTAATACGTCACACTGCAGGGAAGCACACAATTGTGGGAAGCATCTGCGATCTGAAATTTTTTGTAACAATATTGTTTTATTTTCATTTATCTATCTATTTGTTATTATTAATTTGAACAATATATTTTAACTTAAATTATTAATTTTATATCAAATTTATTTATTTTTTCAATTTCTTTTTAATTATATTAAATAGCAGCTTCTAATTCATTTTTTAATGAATCCCTTAGACTAAATAAATTATAGGACACAGACATGTTAACACTCTAAAATGTCCTACTAAATACTGTTGACGCATGCGCTAACAAAAAACACTGTAGGGTTCGCATAGGGTTCGGAGATATTTCGATATCATGACTAATTATCTAACTTCCTTTTAAAGGAGTAGTGCCTATATATATATATATATATATATAATATATAATATATATATATATATATATATATATATATATATATATATATATATATATATATATATATATATATATATATAACCGTTTTTTCTTAAGAACTAAAGAAACCCTTTTAGGGTTTTAGTTTTGAAATTGTGGTAGATTGACTTTGTTTGAAATTTAAACTTTTAGATAACCAACTAAATTTGAAAAGATCGAAAGTCATTCATAAGAAAAAGAGTTAGTTGTTGGAAGGATCTGAATATTAAACGAGAGTTGTTGTTAGGATCTTGATATTAAGAGTTTGAAGCTAATCTTGTTTTTATTTTAAAAGAAAGTTTTGTTTAA
>JABUQX010097052.1:15000-31061 GCA_015478945.1 Trachelipus rathkii
TGTTGAAACTTTTGTTTGGGGATATGTGGTTTTATGTTTAATATGAGCTTTCTAGTTATATATATATATATATAAATATTATTTATATATTAATTATATATATATATATTATACATATATACTATATATATATATATATATATATATATATATATATATATACTAAGGTATATTTATATAAATATATATATATATATATATATATATATATATATATATAACTATATATATATATATATATATATATATATATATATATATGATATTATATATATATTATTATTATATTAGGGATGTACCAAAGTATTGGTATTGGGGCCATTTTTCCGGGTATTGGCTCCCAAAGGGTATTGACATTTAGCCAGTATTGTATTGGTCAAAACGTGTCAATACTGTTAAGTCCTTATAATGTGTAAAAAAAAAAATCAAGTGACAATAGTAATCTCTTGCAACTTCCGTTCGAGAGTTTCTAAAATATAAAATAATAGGTGTCCTTTTCATACATAAAAAATTTACAATATAATAATATCTTTAAATAGGAAGTATTGGTATTGTATTTGCTGAAATGTCTAGTTATTGGTATTGGCAGTACATCAATGAGGTATTATTGGTATGGCCAACGACTCAGTTGGCACATCAATAATAATATAGTATATATTATATAATACTATATATAAATATATATATATATAATATATTATATATATATAATATATATATATATAAACTTCCTATGTATCATGGTTAATTCCCCTTCTTCAGGGGGTAACACAGGAGGATTAGGGAAACGAACGTTAAACCAGCTATTCCATCTGTCACCACCAAGTGTTGCAACGAGTTTAATTTTTGCCCCAGAAGATAACTCACATTTTAAAAATTTTTTTATTAATAAATTACATTGATATAAATATTTTTATATAATATATATATATATATAATATATATATATATATATATATATATAGTATATATATATTATATATAGAATAACAGTGTCTGAATTAAAATATTTAGGATATATGTTGGATATAAAGGGAATGATGCCAGAGTGTAGTAGGAAAGTGTTGGAATGTAGGAAGGGCTTGCAGCAATTCAAACTCGTTCTGGAATGAAGGGGACTCCCTCTCGAGGTTCTCTAAGCTTAAAATGTGGGTAAGGCGTTACGACTGTGACGGTATAGTAGTGAAAACTATGGTCTTGAATAACAAGTATAGATCTAAGGTACATTGTGTCCTAAAGAGCAATGGTGAACTCGATTTTCCCCCCAAATACCTGATAAATTTTGGAAATGAACCCATTAGGATTTGACATTCTCTAACTAAGGAGTAAATGAGAGAATACATTGAGATGGTTTCGTCATATGAAAAGGATGGAAAGTAGTCGGTTGGTTAAGCGGATGTAAAATGGTGAGTGTGCTGGGAATCAGGTTGCGAGATCAAAGAAAAAAAGTGAGTTAAGTCAGTAAAGGAATGCCTGAAGGAAAGGAATTTGAGTTTGGCAGAGGCGAGTGAAAAGTTGCATAATAGAAGTGAATGACGTGGTTTTGTGAGGGGGTATTGTGGCCCAATTGGGCCAGAGATGAACCCCACATCGAAGAGATTGGCCTA
This sequence comes from Trachelipus rathkii, assembly GCA_015478945.1. Taxonomy (NCBI): domain Eukaryota; kingdom Metazoa; phylum Arthropoda; class Malacostraca; order Isopoda; family Trachelipodidae; genus Trachelipus; species Trachelipus rathkii. The sequence continues at coordinate 16,608 of JABUQX010097052.1, forward strand.
GCGTAGGGTCTTCGCGGTTCCCATGAAGCTCTAGAGGTGAAGATTTCGTGGACGACGAGGCGGAGTTCTCACTAAAGGAGTAAATGGGGAGTAAAGCTGGGATGTCTTTTTGACTTGCTCATTTCTTCCACTACTTTTTTGTTTTTCCGATGCATTGTTGCGCACGTACCCTAGTCTTGGGAAGAGGTGGGGTATGATGATGATTTATATATATATATATAATATATATATATATATAAGATATATATATATTATAATAACTATATATATATATATATATATATAAGTATATATATATATATATATTATATATACATATGGCATCTTACGTTAATAAAAACTATTAGTAGAAAAACAAGAATTTTTGAAGTACCCATTTCCAAGGAATTATTACGAATTTCAGTGACATAGAAAGAAATGTTGATTACATTGATGATGACGACAGCGATTTCACCCCAGAAGCAGACTCATCAGTTTCCGAAGCAGAATCCGATGGAGAAAAGACACAGAAGGAAAAAAACAGATAGAAAAAAAAAAAAAAAAAAACCAAAAGAAAGATTTATGTTAGGCAGTCAGGAACTTACAAAGGTAGAAGGGTGTATGGTAAGGTTCAGTACTGCATTTATTGTTCCATTAAAGGAAGTAAATTCAGTGGTTATACAAATTTGTCAAAACAGAGCTGTTCAAGGACTTTTCTAGGGTCGAAATTAGGGGGAAAAGAGGGAGAAAAGTACCAGTTATATTTACCCCATTTATTTGTGAAGTTATAGATTTGTTAATAAGTTTAAGAGATGAAGTTGGGGTGAATAAAGACAACAAATATCTTTTTGCTTATCCTTTTGATGGGGCAGAAACTTTCATCAGAGGTCACGACTGTTTAAGAGAGTTTGCCCAAAAGTGTGGAGCAAAATATCCTAAAACCCTTACTGGAACCAATTTGAGAAAACACATCGCAACATTTTCACAAATCTTAAACTTGAAAGACAATGAGCTAGATCAGCTAGCAAACTTTATGGGTCATGACGCCCGCGTACATAGAGAATTTTATCGTCTTCCTGAAGATTTTTACCAGCTTGCTAAGATTGGAAAGATGCTAGTTGCTCTCGATAGTGGTGATATTTCTAAGTATAAAGGAAAATCGTTAGATGATTTCGATATCAATGAACCTCTTTATGAAGGCAACAATTTGGAATTGGTTATTGATGTGAATGATTATGATAAAGATAAAGCCGTGGAACAGCTTGAAAGCAATGGAATGTGCAAAGAAAGGGAAAATTTTCAAATAAATGAAACAAGTGATGAAATGAACATGGGCAGGTCAAAAATAAAGAACGAAAAAGAAATTGACCATGTATCTGTCAGTAAAAGGAAAAGGGTAAAGTTTGAAAGACATGTGTGGACTAAATCCCAGCAGGAGATCCTAAGAAAGATGTTTTTGTCCAATATTTTGAAAAGAACAACTCCTGGGAAAGCCGAAATTTTTGTTTTTCTCAGAAAAAATATCCTGATTTCTTGCAACTTAGCTGGGGAAAAATTAAGCAAGCATAGCATATGAAAAAGTCAATAATGCCCAAGAAAGAGAAGCAAACAATTATAAAACAAATGGAGTTAGGTTGGAGGTTGGACTGATGATGTATCAAGAAACGCCTTAAAAACACTGCAAGAAGCAAAATGGAACAGACCTAGTGCTCTGCCAGTTGCAGAAGATATCATGAAACTACAGAAGTATTTAAAGTTGAATATGGATAAACTGAGGGTAGAAATTGGAGAGAATCCAACAAAAGAAAAGTGGAAAAACCTATGCAAGCTTAGCTTAACTTTTGTAATACTTTTTAATCGCAAGTGTTCTGGTGAAGCTTCGAAAATTCATCTTTCTACATACTTGAAAAAGAATCAGTCAAGTAGTAACTCGGATTTGATGGAATCATTGACTCCCATGGAAAAAGAGCTGTTCAAGGACTTTTCTAGGGTCGAAATTAGGGGGAAAAGAGGGAGAAAAGTACCAGTTATATTTACCCCATTTATTTGTGAAGTTATAGATTTGTTAATAAGTTTAAGAGATGAAGTTGGGGTGAATAAAGACAACAAATATCTTTTTGCTTATCCTTTTGATGGGGCAGAAACTTTCATCAGAGGTCACGACTGTTTAAGAGAGTTTGCCCAAAAGTGTGGAGCAAAATATCCTAAAACCCTTACTGGAACCAATTTGAGAAAACACATCACAAATCTTAAACTTGAAATACAATGAGCTAGATCAGCTAGCAATCTTTATGGGTCACGACGCCTGCGTACATAGAGAATTTTATCGTCTTCCTGAAGATTTTTACCAGCTTGCTAAGATTGGAAAGATGCTAGTTGCTCTCGATAGTGGTGATTTTTCTAAGTATAAAGGAAAATCGTTAGATGATTTCGATATCAATGAACCTCTTTATGAAGGCAACAATTTGGAATTGGTTATTGATGTGAAAGATGATGATAAAGATAAAGCCGTGGAACAGCTTGAAAGCAATGGAATGTGCAAAGAAAGGGAAAATTTTCAAAAAAATGAAACGAGTGATGAAATGAACAGGGCAGGTCAAAAAAAGTTAAGTGAGAGAGACGGAAAAGAAATTGACCATGTATCTGTCAGTAAAAGGAAAAGGGTAAAGTTTGAAAGAAATGTGTGGACTAAAAAAGGCCAGTAGGAGATCGCGAGGTTAATATTATATAATATAATATATATACTTAATATATATATAATATAATAATATAATAATATATATATATATATAAATATTATAATTATATATATTAATATATATATCAATATATAAATATATATATATATATATATATAAATATATAATATATTAATATAATATATATAATAATAATATAGTATATAATATATTATAATATATATATATATATATATAATATATAATATATATTATATATAAGTATATATATAATTATATGATATAATATAATATAATACGAAAGAGTATTAAACCATAATTAATTATCAATTTTTATATTATAAAAGAACTTGCAAAATTTCTTGAAAACTTCGATTAAACAAAGTACAAACCCACCATATGTTTTAGGAAATAAATAGGTTAGCCGCTACAGAGCTATTGCGGTAGAAAAAGTAAAAAGAACACTTTATGTTAGCCGTAGAGAAGAGAAAGCTATTCAATTTATTTCGTATCAAAGAGCCCTCTCTCTCTAGACCGCAGAAAAGCACCACATCTTTGTACACTACATAATAACTTTGGTGAGAAATACGAATACAGTACTATCAAGACAAAAAATATAAAAAATACCTAACATTAAAAAATTTTTTAATCTTTTATTATGAATATATATTTAATTTTTAAGTTATAATCATTATTTTTTATATTTTATTTTAAAATAGAAAGGCGAAGGGGTAACTAATGAAAAATGTTAATTAAAGATTTTCGAAATTTGACTTTTTGAAACTTTTCGAATTGTTAGAGCTTTTTTTAAGTATATAGTGACGATCTGACATCACATCTTACCTCAGTGGAGGTAATAATAAATAGTAGCCAGGTAAAGGTGAGGATGAGGCGGTCGATTGATCGCTTGTGGCTGAGATGGCGTTGGGGCCACCAGAGCCAGTGACTCACGCCGCAAAAGACAAGCGAAGTCTAATAAGCGAAATAACCCGTAAAGTTTTATTGAAAAATTACCTAAAGAACCACTATTATCGTGCTCAGAAAAAAATAAGCCTATTTGATAATTTTATAATCATATTGTATATTATCTTAGCACTCTATACTATCGCGCTAAAGAGATGCTAACACATTTTTCTCTCCTCATTCAATACTATAATTCTTAATTCTATACCTCCGACTCACATATATCCTTTTCTCTATATTTCAGTTACTACCCAGTACCTGAGTAGTATCTGGTTCCCCAACACTACCACTCTGCTAGACAATATATACATATTTCAGCTTACAACAAACCGTCTATCAATGCATCACCTTTCCACAATATGACCATATAACTATGCTCACCTACTTTTATATATATTTATAAATGGTTTCTAACCATTGTTCTCTCATTTACCGCCTTTCTTCACACCACACAACTCTCTAATAGCGCTCGAGTTCTCCTCCTTTAGTGTCTAATCGGATTGAATTCTAGCGAGCGGACTAAACTATAGCATGTCGCGCGCGCGATATCGGATCAATCGTCCAAAGAAAGAGCCACAACCTATAATTATCACAAAATCTTACTAGCGAGCTAACACGGCTTATATAATATGAGTAATAACAGTTTTGAGAGCTTATAGGAATAATACCTAGATGAGTCTATTTTGTTAAGATAGTCGGAAAATGTAGAAAATAAAAAATTAAAAAAAAAATAAAATCATAATACTCTCAAAAAAAACTATAATAGCTACAGGGAAAAGGAATACATATTTTATAAATCTATTAACAATTTAGTTTAGAGAAAATGTAAAAAATAAAAAATTAATAAATATACAAAAAATTATATTGTATATATATATATATATATATATATATATATATATATTATATATATATATATACTATATATATATATATATATATTAGTTAATTAATTATAAGTAAATACGAGTAGATACTAGTAATATTATAGAGACACCTTTTATACGTTAGCTCGTTATTAATTAAAATAGACTTTATTACTATTATTTTCATATTAAAACTGAAAAGTATATACTAATAAGTAAAATAAATAAAGAATACACCAAAGGTGAGTATAATCTATATATAATACCGAGCACCGAGATGGGTGAGCAAGTCGCTGGACTCTCGAGCCACGTTCACGGGCCCCTGCGCCGAGTGGGCGAATCCGCGCGCGAGCGCGTGCGCGGATCCGCTGGCGCGCAGCTCCGCTCCTGAGCTCTTTATTGAGGTTAACTATATATTATTATGGGTGTCGCAGGGGTTCTCCGTCCCTTGACTCATCAACTATACGGGTATAAATGAAATAAACGTCTACCCTACTCCACTAGTGTTCTCACGTGCACTATACTGAGTGAAGTCACTATCATACATATGCTAGTGTAAACCTACATTAAAATATAATTTTAATATAGATTAAGTGATAGTCAAACAATGTAGTTCTATTAGAAAAATAACCGTCATTATAAAAATAGAAATTAGCAATTTTTTTGTGTTTAACTCTAAGTTGTCTGAAATGATTATTTTTGTTTTTTATATTTGTCTTATCAAAGTTACAATATACAATCATTACATGAGGATATCCATAAAATGTATATTCCTTTTCCTATAGCTAATTAGTAGTCTATTGAAGATGATTTTTTTTTTTTATTTTTTTATTATTTTTTAGTCCATTTATTTTGGAATAAAATTTTGGAATATAATTATTGATTATACAGCTCCATTACCTCATATTAAATAATATCGATTGTACTGAACTTACGAGAACAACATTTCATAAAATTATGAAAGTGAAAATAGACTATAATAACAATACAAATTAGAAACTTTAATACTAAATAGCAGCTCAACACTCTCTATATATAAATATTTAAAAACAATAAACCTTATTAACTGTAATATACATATATATAATGTGAATTAATTAATTAATTATCATTTATAACAATTTTAATTAAGATTGTTTAAAAAGAAAAAAAAAACAAAATAAAAAATTAAAAAATACCGCTGCAATTTCTGAACATGAAAACGTACTAAATTTTGACTAAACATGCATAAATCGGTTCTCAGCTAAATATATAATTCGCTTAAACAGTTTTTAGTATTTTTTTTATATTAATATATTGCATCTATATTATATGATACTAACAATGAATTCAAGTGTTGACGGACAGATTCAAAAATATTATATATAATGAATGTTTTTGATTTTATTGACATTTACTTATTTAATTTTTTATTTTTTATTATGGTTATTTTATTTAAAATAATTTACAAATATACAATATTAATTTAAGTTGTGATTTACATGATTTAGCTGTTCCAAATTTTTTCAATTTATAATTATTATTTGACAATCCACTTTTATATAAATATTCTTTAAAAATATTGATATATTTTTTTGGATCATAACTATAGTATATATATATTACTTTGTAATTATGTTCTATTATTTATCATCTTACATACCAGTACTAAAGTAGTATAAATATTTATCTATCTACTTATAAATATACAAGATATATATATATACCTAGTATTCAAATATAAAGTTAGCAAGGCGGTCCTGTTCTATATAATATATATACAGACATATCCCTCTGCTATTGCAATGATAATTTACCTGCTTTACTCTTAGCACTCTCATTATTAGGATTACTGACATACTGCTATTCGCGAGAGAGCTCCAATCTTTCTAGCGCCCGACTGACAGGCCGGACATCTCTATACACATTTTCAGATTTCCGGCCCCGAGCTCGGATCGTCTCTGGCCGGACTATGTACCCTTCTTGGTTGCTCCATCATATCTACCTATCATATGCTTCTCGAGAGAGAGAGTGACATTATTACTAGTGAGGGTCTACTGCTATAACTCAATATTACTCTATCCTAGTATCCCCTAGCTAATCTCAATCTCCCCAAATCATCTTCAAGTATATTACATCTTTCATCACTCCATATAATATTCTCTAATTAACTTCATTATATCCTTATTCACTGTTACTCATCCTATCTTTAATAATATATATATATATATATATATATATAATATATTAATATATAGTAATATTATAATATTACTATATATAATTATAATATATATATATATTTATATATATATATTAATATATATATATATATCTATATATATAAATATATAATTGAATATATATATAATATATTATATATAGTATATATTATATATATATATAAAATATTATCTTAAATATATATATATAAAGTATATATATATATATATATATATAATGTAAAAGGATTGCTCTAAACAATTAGCAATTATTCAATGCACCATTCCTCGTACTGAGAGATTCACTAAGTGATTAAGTTAAACTACCTAGTAAGAAGTTATCACACTATCATTGTAGTAAGGCTAAACCGTGAGGTTATTAATCTACTTGTCGCATATATCACTGTATATATATAAGTAAGTATTCCTATCAAGTAAGTAGAAACCAAAAGAGTTCATAAATATTATTAAATAGCTTACTAAAAACCTTAACTATTATAGATAATACATCTTAGAAATAATGAATAGCATAATAACACAAATATTTTGAGAATATAAAAAAAATTCTAATAATCTCAAGGAAAAGTGTACCACCAGATAAACATATCACAACACCAGCAGATTGATGACCATATAGTACATCCAATCAGCAACCTTCTACTCTATTCACAACCACTATCTTCAGCCTGCACTGTAAACTGATAAATAACTGATATAACAAAGATTTGAGAAATTAATGAAGCTGTGTCTTCAAAATGGGGAAATGATTGTAGAGTATTTATCATTGATGAAGGAATTGGTTAGTCACTATAATCACGCATATGCCTACAATATAAATATTCATCAAGGAGTATACTTTTTCAGAAGAGATTATCCCAACAAATATATAACAGAGGAAAGAACAAATATAAAACTTCACTGCAAGAAATTCACAGCAAAATATCATTAACATCAAATATTTGGACTTGCTCATAATAACATACTAGCATTTATAAGTAATCGAAGGCATTGAATTGATAAAGGATTTTCAAAGGAAAGAGGATACATTACAAATCAATCAGTTTAGTGTTCGCCACTCAGCAGAAAATATATTTCTAAAAAGTGAGGAAAAAATACTTAAGAGCTGGGATTTAAAAGAAGAAAATATTCATGTGTTCTCTCTAGACAGATAATGCACCTACATTGTAACAAAAGGATATAGAGCGCACAGGTGGTAATAATATGTTCCTACTCCACGTCCTTACAGCTCAATATATCATATGCTTTAATTTTCTTAAAAAATCAACTAAAGACTTAAATTACTTTATGTAGGCAAACAGTTGTAGGCCATATAGTAGAATCACCAATCTGCTGACAACTAAGTTAAACTGAAATAAAAATCTCAATTTGCCATACACATGCGAAGACCTAAGATGTGATACAAGATGGAAATTCATCATATTAAATGCTGCAAAGGATCATGAGCAAAAAAATTGCAATTACTAATATATTAATAACAATACTACGAAAAACAATCTATATCGTAAAATGCAAATCACAGATGCAGAAGGAAGCTAATGTGAAATATAAATTTAGATTGCTTCAACCATTTGAAGAATTAACTAAAACAGCGAGTGATGATAATGTACATTTATCTTTGTAATACCTGCAGTTAATACATTGCAAAAATAATTAGCAAAAGAGCTAGGAAGAATATCGAGTGTAACAATCTAGTGAAAATGAATCTTATAAATTCTGTTACGAAAACGTTAGGATACCATTAAAAGAAATCACAACGTATGTACTATGGCAACCATGTTCTAAATCCACCAGTGCAATACAAAATTGAGCTCCGACTTTGAGATATTAATTGATCAAAAATAAAATAAAATTTTATGCTCTCAGAAAAGTAAAACTTTTTATAAGCTAATGAAAATATTACATTAATTGTAGATTCTCAAGAAGCAAATAAATCATCACATGATCAGTTCTCATCACAGATTCACATGAAGCAATCTGAAAATGAAGACGGCATATGAGAAGAAAACAACATCTCAATACTCCTGGAAGTGAGAGCTTGTATTGACATCTACAAAAAAATCGTCAGAATAAATGAAGAATATTCAGATACAACCAAACCAAGTTGAAACTGATCAAAGAAAAAAAACTTTAAAATGCAAACGTATAAGCAGCAGTGAGAGAAAACAATACATATTTTCAAAATATTAAACTAATTCAAACTATTTCCAATGTAATATTTTGCAGCACCAATTATGAACGAAAAATCGGATTCTGATCACATATGGTGGAGTAAGAAAGATAAAGCCTCTTTATTTGATTGCATCTTACCGTGAAATCTAGCTAGGAATATCTCTCGTGCCCACCTTCAATGTGTAATTTAGCGAGAGAATGTGCTACCAAAGCAGAAAATATTTAATAGAACAACTTTGAAAAGGAATCGTCTTTCTCCATCACTAGCTGATCAGCTCCTGTTTCTCATCGATAATTTATAGACATTTGAAATTTTAAAATATTAGAGAATGGTTACCTAAATAGCAATGTAATAAGCTATTTAACTTCCTTCGCTGATTTGTGTTTAACAATATACTATTACATTATCGATACAGCGGCACATGCACTTTAATATAATATAAATATATATATAACACATTAAAATATATATATATAATATATATATATATATATTATATATATATATATATATTAGTATATATATATATATATATGTAATATATATATATATATATATATGATAATAAATATATATATATATATATATATATTATATATATCTATAATATAATACTATATTATAATCTATATATATATATACATATAAATATATATATATAGATATATATATATATATTAATATATATATATATATATATATATTATATTTTATATTTATAAATTATATATATATATTATATATATATTATATATATATAATATATATATATATATATATATATATATATATATTATATATTATATTTATATATATAATATAGATATATATATATATATATATATAATATAATATATATATATATAATAATATATAATATATAATATATAATATATATATATATATATATATATATCACTATAATATTAAGCTATTGCTCGTTAAAGACTTAAAAGCTCTTTCTATAATTTACAAAAAATTAAAAGGATATATATTCTATACTATGTTTTAGTCTTGTGACGATATGCATTAAGTTATATTTAAAATTTCTTTTACGCATTGCTATACCTATCTGTCTTGTGATTTTTAAAGCTATGATTTAATCATATGTGTGTGATTGGGTATGTTAGGGTACGTCCATGTTTTGGATAACAAGCTCCTTTTAATGTTTTATACAAAATAATAGTTCAATTTTAGTCAAATGGTGTCATATAGGCCCATTTCATAATTAATATAACTGATATTATATTATTTAATAGTTATAAATATTAGTATTAGTTTGACTTAAATTATCACTACAGCAAAAAAATATTAAATAATTTTTTAACACTTTTCATTGTAAACATTATTTCCTAAATAAATTAATTCCTTTAAATGTCTCACTATTACTCAAAAGGTAATCTAGAATAGTAAAACGCTTCACAGACTACTTAAAAATATAAGTTTCAATAGACAGATTAGCTTAAGACTAGTGGTCTCCGGCCGGAGCAGGAGATCTTTAAAAAGGCCGGAATTCCGAGGCCAAGCCGGAGCCGGGCCGGAGATCCGGTGATCCCTAAATATATCATAGTATATTATATATATGACTATATGATATATATATAATATAATAATTCATATATATTCTATATATATTATGATATAATGTAGATATATAAAATATATATATAATATATATATATTTTTTATGTACAGTCTTTTATAATTTAAAACTAACGATTAACCCTAGAGTGGACCGCATAGATATCAGGAGTCCGGGGTCTTCTCGGCTCTAGTGACGATCGGAGCGGGGACTTCGGTCCCCCCCTCTGTCCCCCATCGGTACTCGATGCCCCTAATAGGAAAATAAGCTCCTTGACCTTAACCTCAACTTACCGCAAATATAAGTTGACATAAATAAAATTAGCTTAAAAACTGAATAGATTGTTTATTATTATTATTATTATTTAATTATATTATTAATTCTTATTATTATTATTGATATTATTATTGTATTAGTTATTGTTATTGTTAAATTTTATTATTATTATTATTATTATTTAATTATTATTATATTATTATTTTTATAAAATATTATTAATTATTATTTATTATATTTTAATTATTATTATTTATATTAATTTTTATTATATTATTATTATTATATTATTATTATTCTTATTATTATTATATTTTATTATTATTATTATTTTATATTATTGTACTAAATATTTTGAACTAATAAATTATCATTAACGTCTGAAAAAAGTTTTTCCTGCATAGTGTTCTGATTAAATATGTTAATTCGTGAAACCATTCAAGATTAATAAATTATCCTCTATTCCAGTTGTCAGAAAATATATAACTGTAAAATACAACAAATTTCATCACAATCTTGTCTGCTAATAAAACTTATATATAAGTGAAACTCCACACTTAAGAATATTACTAAAACAAATCCTAATTAATTTTTAGATATTTACAATCTTTAACTATAACAACTATAAAAATTAGTAATATTTTAATCCACTCACTAACTATGTTAAGTTAATTTCTTCACTTTCCATATAACTAAAACTTTATTAATAGAATTTAATTTAACTTCCATATTGTCAATAAAATAACTATACTACTCAATTAGAAGAGAGAGAGTGAGAGTCATTTTAACACTATGAGGCGTTTTGCGTTCATTGTGCTTCGATTTAAGTAACGTTTTAAATAAAATCGCTTAAGCTTAACTGGAAGTGAATAATAATCAAAAGAGCCAAAATTTTACCAGGATCGTACATTGTAGTTTTTGAGATAGCATGATTGTGTCTCTTCTAGAGGCTGGCCATCGATATCTATCGCGATATCTATCCATATTATATATATTAATAATATATATATAATACTATAATATATCTATATAATTATATTATAATATATATATTAATTATATATATATATATATAGTAAATATATATATATATATATAATATATATATATATATTATATAATATATAATATTGTATATTATATTTATATAATATAATATAAAATATAATATATATATTATATATATATATATATATCATATAATATATATATATATTAATATATATTAATATTATATATATTAATATATATATATATAATTATATAATATAATAATATATATAATTATATTATATATATACATAGGCACTTTCCCCTTAAAAGATTTTACATAAGAATACAAGATATCTGAAAATATCGCTGATCCCTAATCGTCTAACCATTGCAACTGTGACTGTTTAAATTAAACTCCAATAGCAAGAAGATGAAAGTTGTCATTTGCTTTATTATTCTGTTAATTTTATATGTTAATTTTGGTTAAATATTTTTTTTTTATTTATAAAATATGTTTTAAAGGGCCGAGCCGACCAGCTGGGACAGAGGGGGTGACAAGTCCACACGTCGTCCCCGCTGAGCCGAGAGACCCTGACTCTTCCCATCTTTGCGATTTATCTTGGTATTTCACTTTATTAAAAATAAAAACTAGTGTCTCCTGGTATGATCTATTTGCCTTGTAATAAATCGAAAAAAATCGATTACATCGCCGTTCGAGATATATATCGGTTACATCCATTTTAAGGAAAGTTCCTATAATATATATAGTATTCATATAATAGTATAATATTATATATTATAATATAAATAATATATAATATATATAAAATATAATATATATTAATATATATATATATTCTAATAATATAATATATATATTATATAAAAGAGATTTAAGAGACAACCCTTTTGTTGAAGAGGGCCAGAAGGATATGTGAGTAAAAAAGGTGGTGTAGCAAGTAGAAGGAATGAGAGTAAATGTGGAATGAGGAGGAAAGAGTTGGTGAATACAAGAAAAAAGAGGTCTATGTGAAATGGTTGGGAATAGAAAGGAAAGTTGGGAGGAATATAGAAAGATTAGAGTGAAGCAAGAGGGCGGTGAGAGGGACGAAGAAGATGCAAATTAAATGAATGGTGTAAATGAACAGGTGGCAGAAAATTTTGAACAAGGGAGCCAAGTATTCTGGAAAGACAGTAATAAAAAATAAAGGAAGAAGATGCGAGGGTTAGGAGAGAGGGTAAGGAGGGAATAGAATGATAGGAGGGAGAGGTTAGGGTGAGGAATAGGTGGGGGGAATATTTTTAGAGGAATATTGAATGAAATGGGTGGGATAGATGAGGAGGATTTACAAGAGGTGGGGATGGGGGGAAGTGGGGAAGGAAGGGGATATGTGAAAACAAATTGGAAGAAATTCAGTTAATGTGCTAACTAAAGGAAAAAAGGAAAGTCCACAGGTCTAGATGTGTGAGTATGGAAATGTTACAGCATGGGAGGCAGAGGGGTGGAGGAATGAGCTTTATAGTGTATGATAATTTTTATGTTGGAGGAAGTAAGTAGTTTCCACAGGAGTTGGGAGGATGGTTTTGTTTTAGGATGTCCCATATTAGTTACTTTATAAATGAATAATAGGGGATAGGATGGAGTGTGGTAATGTATAGACTCATTGATCACTTTGATGTTGTATAGGGAAAAGTGTATGGGAAATACTAATTAGACGGGATAATCAAGTTTGGTACTTGAAGTTGTAAATTATACTAAGAACAAGGAAGGATTTATCAATGAGTGGGAAGGGGGTGTGTGGATCAAGTATTGCACTATAGAAGATGCTTGTGGAGAAAGGTATATAAATGGTTGGGATAAATGTATGGGTGTTTAGTGGAGGCTGGTTCACAAGCATATGATAAAGTGAAGAGGGGGGAATTATGGAGGGTGCTGGATAGAAATTTGGAAATAGGGTAATTTAAGGTAATAGGTATTAGGGCCTTTTTAGGGAAAGTAGAATGTGTGTGAAGAGTATTAGAGGGGAAGAGTGAGATGTTTGGGAGTAGAGAGAGGGTTGAAGACATGGAATGTGGTAATTCCACCTGTGCTTTTCAATTTTATTTTTATGAGATAAGTGGTCTGTAGACGGAAATGATGATGGAAGGGGGATGGGTGGAATTGAAGATAGGGGTGATAGAATGGGGTCAAATGAACATGATACTGTTGCGGATGATACTATCCTCCAGTAGAGCGCCAGAATTCACAGAAGGTCTGATATGTATCATTGGTCAAGCAAAGGAGTAGAGAGCATGTGTGTGGCGCAATAAGGGGTCTTAAGATAAATTCCAGGTAAAGAGTAAAATGTCTCCATATCTGCAGGAAGAGGAAACAGATTTGAAGGTGGATGAGGTTAGTGTTAAGAGTGGTATGAGTTTTAGAAAATTAAATTCAATTACAGCATATAATTAGGGTGATTTGGTTAAGAGAAGGAGGGATGAGAAGAGTAGATCACAGATGATAGGAGAGGGAACGAGAAGCATTGAGTGCTGAGGGAATTAATGAGAAAGAGGGGGATTTACCAATAAACTTTAAGATAAGTAATGTTGAAAAAAATTTGTGTTCCAGCGGTACTATATATTTAAAAGAATCTATATTTTTATATATATATGATATATATATATGATATATTTATATATATATTAGCCCATTTGATATATTTAA
>JABUQX010097053.1:0-2500 GCA_015478945.1 Trachelipus rathkii
TCTCTTTTAATTCTGTGCCGATGCTTTAACAGGAACATTGCTTCGTTGCTCATGTTTAGACGTAAGATGAAGAACCATGATTTTAATTTCCATGGTTTTATCACTGTCTTAAAACTTGAAGAAATGGCTCTGAATTCAACCTGAAAGGTTTGACGGTAGCTTTCAATCGCATCAATTAGTCCTTTGATTTGACACTGCACAGTGTAGATATTCATTTCGACGGTTTGCAAGGTGTTTAAGAGTGGCTCCAGAATCACTGAGTAGTAGGCAATATATCGAATATCGAATTATATGAGGAGAATTGACATGTTTCCAAATCTTCTTGAAGATAGATTTGAAAACTACAAAAAGAACGGAGGTTAAAACGATAGGACGTGATAATGATTTTATTATCACAAGATCCGATAAAAGGAATCAAATAGTTATAATGGATGAACAGACCTACATAGAGAAAGCAAATATTCTACTCTCTGACAACCACACCTATACCAAATTAAATAAGGACCCCACCAATGAGTCACAAAACAAATTTAACTCCGCACTCAAAACCATATTAAAAGACCACCAAGAATTAATTAATTACAGTACAGTCCTACATGAAATATCCTTCACAGTTCTACGGAGTCCCTAAGGCCCATATAAACAACATTCCCCTCCGCCCGATCATTTCAAATATAAATAGCTCAACTTATAAACTATCAAAATGGTTAGCAAAACAATTAAAGCCACTCATTAACAAAATTTCAAATTCGTATCTATCAAATTCAATAGACTTCATTTCACGTTCCTGCAAACTAAACCCCACCACTCACAAATTCCTCAGCTTTGACGCCATATCATTATTTACATCAGTCCCAGTCCCACAAACACTGACATTACAGAAATATAATTACATATATTAATTGAAAAAAACTTTATCCTTCCAATATCAGCGCGCGTTTCCAGAACTGCTATAAAGAACCAATCAATCTGCCTGGTGGCAACACATTTATTTCATTAAAATGGTAATAATTCATTTTCTATAGTCAAAATCTCAGGCCTCAGCATGGTGTTCCCCTTAATCAGCATATTTACTTGAGCATATTTTATGGTGCTTGCCCGAATAAACATATCACATACATACCACTATCACAATCCCCATACTAAACAATAGCAGCCTGCATCAGGTACGTGGATGATATTTTGAGCAAACCTACCCCATAACACCTTTACTATTCAGGAATCCTAATCTTTCATCATAGCATAACTATACTCCTTCAAGTACAATACACTATATGAAGAACAGTCCTAAACGAAGCATAACAATTTTTAGATACACTAGTTACTTGGAAAAACAATATAAGAATATCGATTATATCAGTAATATAATAGAAACCCACGTTCTCCCCTATTACATAACACTGGCTATTCAAAAACCACCCACCTACACAAATTAGCTGTAATTAATCATCATTATATATCTCTTGTGCTCTCACGAATATGTTACTAACATATTATTAGCTAATAAACGATAACAACAATACATACTAGAACTTCACACATCATATGTTATAATACCCGAATATTTCATAACAAAGATACAGAAATGCCAAAAAAAAATACTAACAACATGGATGAAACTATAAAAACAATCTAGACATAAAACCGTACCAAAATGCTATATTAGCTACAAAAATATGATAGCAATATCAATGCCATAAAAAAAAAAAACATTACCCCTAATACTATATACTAACATCAGCCTATAAAAACACATTTCGACAAACCTAAATTTAAGCCAAAAATAAAATACCTCACAGACAAATTATGGAGCCAAATTTTTTCTAATGTAAACGCTCCCCATATATGATAAATTATATATATATATATATATATATATATAATTATAATATATTATATAATAAGTATATATATATAGTTATATATTATTTGTAACGTAGTATATAATTATATATATATATATATATATATATATATATATATATATATATATATATATATACAGGTGGGCATCGTAGAAAATTTCAGGGGGGGCCATGGCCCCCCCCGAAATTTCTAGACACTAAAAATTTTTAGGTATCATATCCGTTAATAATATAAAAGTTCAAAAGTTAAATTAATTTTTATATAATTCGTCATGTCAGGAACAAATCTCATAAGTCCATTAGTTTAAAACTAAACTGAAACCATCAGAAGAAATGCAACATGTAGAATTTCAGCTGATTTTTGAAGAATGTGTAAGCGCATCTGAATCTGAACTGAGTATTTAAATTGCTGTACCAAGAATTAACATATTCCAAAAATACAGACCCACACATTCCCTAACTATCCGAACCACAGAACTTATTTATCGCATCACTCCATCCTCTAAATCCATCCCATTTTTAATACATTTTTGGATGATTTAATAATCAGCATAGAACATTGGGTTTTATTAAATTTCCTTGGCAATTTTCTTCATGAGGTACCGAACGGTGTGTGAATGTGAAATAGTGAGAAG
>JABUQX010097053.1:7500-10000 GCA_015478945.1 Trachelipus rathkii
CCCAGGGCTATACTAAAGATATAGCTTTCATTTATCAAGTGGAAATTTGCTTTTCTGTCTGCTGGGAAATGTATTAACAGAATAGGAATTTTATTAAGAAGTACCGTATATTTTAAATGCTGTATCAAGGTCCTATTCAAAAAAAAGAACACGATATTTCAGTTCTCTCACGCTTAACTACACAGGGAAGAGCACTAACATGCTGTCCAACTTTAAGTAATCAAGTTAATAACATGGGATAAGATGATATTCCTACGTTTTATTCACTAGCTATGGTATATAGTAAAGCATCAGATCAAGTCAAATATGAAACTGCCGTCAAATCTCCTTAATTAGTGGTATATTCAGACAGAATTTTTAAGATTACTGAAGACTTAATGTATGGAAATCGAATGATTGTCGCACTAACCGAAAAAGATGTTCCTGCTGAGAAATTATCCAGTGGCGTGAATGAGAAGTGTTCGCATATGATTGTTATACAATAAAGTTGCCATAGCAATTTTGCATGATATAAGCTCCTTCTAACGCATGGAAAAAATATTGGAACCAGCTTTTTCCTTCTTCATGATATTTATTTTTTTCATTTTATGGAAGAAGAATAACTACAGCAACCCAAGAATTACAGCAGATTTTTGTGGCCGCAAGGACAAGAATATGGACTTGGGAGAATGCAGAAGTCACCTTTAGTAATTTCTGTTTGTGAACTACCTCTTCACTAGAGGAACCTGTAGAACATTTTGAGCGAGCCATTCCTCGGAGAGGAGGTGCGAGTTAATATTGCCTGAAAATTATTAATAACAGGAGTGAGATAGTTGAGACTAGGAAAGAGTGCTTACACTTTTTGGCTGCTTGGGCTGAACGTGTGAATTAATTCAAATTTCTAAGAAAAAATGATGGTCCAAAAAATATTTTCCTGAATTGGAAAGTCATGAATCTATATATTCTTTCTTTTGTTCGACAATTTGTAGTAAGATTTATGGATAACAGTAATGTATATTTTATTTTCTCTCATTTTATATGATTAATATGCATGTAGTTTAAATGTCAAGATGATAAAGGTCGTGAATGGGTGGCGCTGACACAATCAATTATACTGTATTCACTATGCTTATTTCTTCTATTTCCGTCAAGTTTTTATTACCTCACGCAGTATCTAATACCTGACTTTATCTATTCATCCGTAGTCATTTGGTCATTCATTATATCGTCATTGTGGAAGCTTGTTGTTTGTATTTTATTATTTCCTAAATCTCTGGTTTATTTGATTTATTTAATTTACAAATCTTTACTTCCTTTAGGGATTATTATGTTGATTGAATGCTAGACACTCTATGAGCTTATTAGTTGATTGTTTTTTATTAATTAGTAATATAGTTATCTGAAAGTGTCCCTGATTTGGCTTGAGATTTTCCCCTTGGTGCATGGTTCTTGCTTTATGGTACGCTGACCATATGCAGTTTCTAGAATCCATTTGCCATTCAATCTTTTCCACAGTAATTATCGCGTCTAGAAAAGAATGTGACTGTTATCTAATGCTTTTGGTTATTTCCTTAGGATAGTTGAACGTCCGCTTTATCAAACTTACAGAAAAATGACAACTACCACTGTCCAGGGTGTTATGTTATATATTTTTTATCTCTTTTTGCTTTATATAATTATCATTTCCATAGTTTTTATCAACAGTTGTGATTAGTTTTTTCTTTGGATGGATAAAATTTTATATAATTACTTCTTGGTTAATGCGATTATTATGTGTTTATTCCTTAATTATTTAGCTTATTTTTATTATCTATGTTTAGAGTTTATTTCGGGCACTTGAATTATATTACTAATGTTTTTTTTTTTTTTGACATAGGTATTTCAGTCTGGCTAACATTAAAATACGGTATATTTAAAATAAAGAACAGGGCAACTTTAAATGAAAGAGCTCTTGAGCTAGTTCCCAATTTAATGACCTTGTAAAAAATTTGTTTTATACTTATTATTGTACAAGTAAAATTGTATTATTTGCTTTATTGATACGGTAAATTAATTATTGGAGCATGTGACAATTTAGCATGTAGTTTGTTAAAATTATCTATAGTAAGCTGCCTCCATTGTGGTGATGACTTTTGATTACTGTTAAAGTTTTTAATTAATATAAATTTTAATGAATTTGCATTTATATTTTCTTTTTTGACCATGTTTTATTTTATATGCTATTAATCGTAATTTGATTAAGTTTAATTTCTGATTTTTAAATATTATTTGCTTGAATTAGTCAAATGGCTATATGTATATCTATTTTTTATATTATGTTTGGTTTGCTTACTAGGGACGTTGGCTCCGGCATTCAGTTTTGCAATTTTTTGTTTGTTAACTTTTGGTTTAAATTTTTCTTTCAAATTACTCTTTGGAGTTGTATATAACAAAGATTTATCCAGATGCTTTACGCTTATATTTTGTAATTTATTAATTGCAAACATTCTTGGATGAGTTTTTTTTATATTTTATTTCCTTT
>JABUQX010097053.1:15000-18770 GCA_015478945.1 Trachelipus rathkii
CATTTTCCTTTTCTAGTAAGTATTAATAAAATTTAGCTACTATCTTTTATATTTTAACATGATTAGAACTTACAAGATTCTTTAACTAGCTATAATATAAAGAATAAAAATAATAAAGAAAGAGACCTCAATTAGTTAGCTGAAAAGACAAATAAAATACCTTTATTCCTTGCATAAATTTCCTGTCAGGAATTTACTCCTTAGGATGCTGATAGATATCATACTCAATACTCAAATCAAAAATTCTCAATTATGATGCAAAAACATTAATACCTTCACTAGTATCTGGTGAGAACCTGTTCCTTTTTGCGTGTTTATACATTCTCACCTACACTAAAATAACGCTCGCTCATCGACTGTGAGGAGGGGCTGATAAATATTTGCTTGCAAAGCACTGATAATAATGGAAACCTTGGCCCATTTTCATGCCACAACATGAAAGGATTGCCCTTCTGTAGGCACGCATCTCCATGTTTTCGTAAGAGCCTCATCTCACTTTCACAGATTGCACAAATTTGAATATCTTTGCTCCTTGATGACTGTCTCTTCCGTTTTTTCGATGGGGTTCCTAGGTGTGATTCCTTTGAAGGTGAATGAGATGTCAAATGTCAAATTTCGGCCATAACTTATCAAAGTCTACATCATCAAATCCTCTTCATCTTCAGTAGGTTTATTTGCTGAAAGCCACCATCGTCACTTCAGGTTGATAAGGCGGCTTCTGATAAGGCGGCTTTCACTTTTGTGAATCTTTTTTTTTTTTGTCAAGCGAAGCAAGCTCCTCGGTTATGTTTTTTTAATGCTTCTAGAAGTGGTTACCATCGAGATGCCATTACTTGTGTGGTTTTCCTAAATTTTAAAAAGAGTTTGAACTTTAATTTATTATTTTTTCTACAGTTGTCACCGCCACTCACAGAGCAGAACCCTATTCAAGGAGCGGATGTTGAACGCCTAAAAATCATCTAACGAAAATTACGCCGATGAGCATAGACGCAGGTTTTAAAGTGAGGGAGAATTAATTCCCAACACAACACAGAAGATGGAAGAGAATTCCAACAAAGAACAGAGGTGGCAGGATAAAGAAGGAAGTACAGCAGCGAACTAGTCTGGAGTACTAATATCAACACAAAACTCATGTGCCAAAACAGAACCCCTTGTCTACGAAGGGGCGGCGTAAAGGTGTGGGTACGCGGGTAGAAAGGTTTCCTCGAGCACCTTGCCGCTACGGTACCTTAGAAAAAGATAAGCACCAACATCGCGCCACAAAATAGAGGGTCAAGAGAACTGAAAGTACAGGACAGTTTATAAGCCATTTTGGCCTTTGACTGACCCTAATCCAAAAGCCGGGTGAAATCAGAGCCCCCAGATATTGAGAGCAGATACTATAAAAGCGGATATGAAGAACCATTGTATAGCTGAGAGAGAGAGGAAAAGTCTCGCAGTCTAAACAGAACTTCCAGGTTCTTTGCGGCCGCCCTAGCAACCGTTGTGATGTGAGGTTTCCAGACATATTTTGTTTAATTTTTAAAGGCAAAGAATGTTTAATATTGTCAAAGTGAGAGATGAGCGAACCGTCAAAGAGATTAGGAAAGTTAGAAGTGTTTTTGTGATTTGTACAAAGTTAGGTTTTTTTTAAAGAATTGCAATTTTCACAAGTTGAGACAACCCCACCTCAGGAATTCTATCCAGATCAGCGGAATAGAATCGTAAAGATTAGGACGAGAGGCAATATCTAGAAGAAGAGGGAGCAGATTGAAATGGGTTTGAAGAATGAAGGTCGAGTCATCAGGCATGTGAGTAGATAGAGTTAGATGTGCAGGTGAACAGATCATTAATGAAAAAGCAGGAATAAAGTAGCAGATAATACAGAACCCATTTAGGAACACCACTATTGGAACAGAAAAGAAGAAGTGAAGCCCCATCAACAATAGCCGATATTGAGCGATTTGAGAAAAAAACTAAGACATAATAAAATACTGAGAAGAAGGATACCCAATGGAGAGCTTGCAAGAGCAAGTGACGCGTGCCATACGCGGTCAATGCTTTGGATATGTCCAAGTGCCTCCACAGCAAGTTCCCCTGTATCGATGTATCAACTCAACCCATAAAATCTGTTTAAATAAGGAAAGTATATCGCCAGTAGACGACTCGAGAGCAGTAAGCCGTACTGACTGGCGATCGAAAGAGGATGAGATTCCAGATGGTCTAGAAATGAGAGTTGAGAAGAAGGGTTTCAAAGATCTAGATAGAATACAGGTTAGAGCTTTAGGGCGATAGTTAGAAGGATCAGAACGGCTTAGTTTTTTTGGAATAGGTTGGACATATGGGAGCTTCTAACACTGAAGGAAAGTGCTAGTATTGTGTAAGGTATAGAGAATATAGTTGAACAAGGGCGGGGTCGCACGGAAGCACACTCCCTTAAAACACTCGGGGAGGAATGCCATCCGGGCCACCGCCTTCCTATACTTCATAGATTTCAGGAGCCCATGCATTCAATCAAATGTAATCACAGGTAAAGACATAGGACACCTGAGAGGAGAAGAAGGAGGAAGAGGAATAACAGAATCGTCCAGGGTTGAGTTAGAGGAAAATGGGAGGCCAAAGAAATTGGCCTTTTCAGTTGAAGTATTAGCAACAGAACCATCAGAGCGAATAAGAGGAGGAAAAGGAGATTTACAGAAGTTGTTAGAAGATGTTTTTTTTGGCAAGAGGCCAAGAAAGATTTGTCAGTAGGAGAACCAAGGAGGTCAGGGCACTTTCGTTTAATAAAAGTCCGCTTTGCTCGTCGAAGAGTACCCCTGCAACTATTTCTAGCTAAATGAAAATAGCAAGCGTGATAGGAGAACGAGAATTTTTCCCACCCGATACCACTGTCTGTAGCCTGAATGGCCAGAGACAAGCACGATCGAGCGCGGATGAATTTTGGAGGAAAAAAAAAAAAGTCGAAGAAGGAATGAAACCTGCTCATCCATCAACGATCGATTATAGCTCCCACTTTATCGCCAGAAGCTGAAGCGTCTTCAGAGTCAAAGCAGTCACTCCAATTATAGTTAGCGTAGAAGCAAAACAATGCCCCTAATCGGACCGAGCAAAGTGCCAGAAAACGGCATAGGGCAGGATGGAGCTGTCAGAGAAAGTATTAAAATTGAAAGATATAAGGTTGTGGTCAGATTTACTGATAGGAGCGAAGGTTGTGTATTTGTAGAGAGAAGGACTAGTGGTGAAACATAGGTTAAGTGTGTTCAAGACACTGGTTGGGACGATCCGGAAACGTGTGTAGTACTTTAATTAGTTGCTCTGTCGTTGAGAATACTGAATGATTCGTCTTCCTCCACCTAAATCAGTAGTAGGGACCATCCATTCAGGTGGTTGTGTACATTGAAATCTCCTAAATGGAGGACCCAATATTTGGAGGAGAAGATATAACAGTTCCGTGAGAAGTAGATAAGGTAATCAAAAAAGGCAGAACAGAAGCAGAGGCACAAGATTTTTGTAGTAGATGGAAGAAAGATTTTAAGCCTCAGAACACCGAAGTTAGGAGAGATTCGAGATTCCTGAGACGTGTTATAGGAGTGTTTTTATTTACATAGAAAAGAAAAAAAATTTTATAAAATAAGTTAATAGTTGGATATATTAAAAACGCCGTTAGAGGTGACATTCTTAGCCAACGGTCCCAAGACAGGAGCAAAAATTAGTTTTAGAGTTACAGAGGTGGTAATCCCACGGATGCAGAATTAGAATGCAAGTCACTGATGTTGGTAAAGTCAATAGAA
>JABUQX010097054.1:7500-10232 GCA_015478945.1 Trachelipus rathkii
GAATAGCTCCGCAATAGTAGAGATTGGAATAAAATGTAAATGTTTAAATAACGATTCCAACTTTAACAAAAAGTAAGACAGTGATTAGGGAAACAGGGGAAAGCTTGAGATAGAGGAACCAGAGAGATTGTTATACTACTACAGATTTAATATAAGAGTTTTTAGTATCTAGGAGAATAGATCTTATGCGATTCCTGGAAGAAGTGTAGAAAACGCGTGTTTCTAAAGGTTGGTGACAACGGGAATTTCCCAAGGTGTCGTCCAAGCTGTGAATAGCGCGAGATCAAGCAATGTCAAACCAAAATTTATCAGTTTTAATTGAAAGGAAAGTTAATGGAGTGCACAACTCCATATCAGAGAGGATTGACTTGGTTTTGCAATCTGCACACTAAGGGGAACGTCCTCTACCGAAATAGAAATCATTCCAAGGGGAAAACAGAGAAACGCAACAGCAAGTAAGACCCAAAAAAGCAGCATCAAAGAGTTAAAAACTTCCCTCATCAAAGAAAAGACCTGTTCTTCATTAGACCTGAAGAGACGAAATAAGATACATAAATCAAAAGATGATTGGAGGTACCCAGAAGATTAAAAATGTAATGAGAAAGAGAAAAATTAGGGAAAGATCAGGAATATTGGGTTTAAGAAATCGCACCTTCTCTTCAATGTTATTCTGAATATGAAATAATATCCATCTCTACCAACTGTTTCTCTAGAATTGCAGGTCAGCCATCTGTGGTGGTGAACCTTGAAGTCTTTCAAGAGAAAATGTGTTCCACCTTCTAGTGTTTATCAAATAGCTTAGATTAGTTTACGTTATAAATTGACGGAACAAGAATTTGGTTGTAGATTGACAAGAGAGAGAGAGAGAGAGAGAGAGAGAGAGAGAGAGAGAGAGAGAGAGAGAGAGAGAGAGAGAGAGAGAGAGAGAGAGAGAGAGAGAGAGAGAGAGAGAGAGAGAGAGAGAGAGAGAGAGAGAGAGAGAGAGAGAGAGAGAGAGAGAGAGAGACACAAATAAATAAGAGAGAGATAGAGAGAGAGAGAGAGAGAGAGAGAGAGAGAGAGAGAGAGAGAGAGAGAGAGAGAGAGAGAGAGAGAGAGAGAGAGAGAGAGAGAGAGAGAGACCAATAATATAAAAATTCAGAAAAATACAAATTAGAACAAGAAACACAGCTGAGTAAATTTGAGAAACATCCACGTTTGGCTAAAATTTGAGGATACAAAAAAGTAGGAGGCAACAGAGTAACAGAATTATTAGGAAGTCATTTGAATTTTGGCAAAGAACAAGAAAATTCTAGAAAATGAAGAGAAGATGAGTTTCAAAGTGAAAATTAGAATAAGGATTGAAAATGTTGCAGGAAACAATGATTTAAATGTCTGTATACCAGATAAGTCGGAAATCTTTTTTGACAAACACACACGCACACACACCTACACACACACACACACATATATATATATATATATATATATATATATATATATATATATATATATATATATATATATATATATATATATATATATATATATATATATATATATAGTGTTATAGATATATATATATATATATATATATATATATATATATATATATATATATATATATATATTTATATATATATATATATATATATAGGTTGAATGTTTCGTAGCGGTCAGGACAAATGAAGATTTTCTTCGCATGGTTATAGGGCGACAGGGCTAGCAACCCGGTCCTTTCCTTTTGCTTGTATTACTCTTGGGCCAGCGTTAGAATCTTATGAGCCTAGAAGCAAGATCATCTGGAGAGCTCTTGGAGAACGAGTTTTGAGGGCTAATGGAAGAAGATGCTAGTTCTACTGAAAGGGCGAAAATCATACCAGAGTGTTTAACTCGAGGACCGGCGTCGGAAACCATTGGGTCGAATGGTTTCTGAAGTGCTCTAAGGTTAGAGTTTCTGGCCAGAAGAAGAAGATGCTGAATCAACTGACACGGAAGAAAGCTCTTTCTGTGTGTTTTTATAAATTATATATATATATATATATATATATATATATATATATATATATATATATATATATATATATATATATATATATATATATATTTCAAAAAAAATAACTGCTTTGCTGCTCTTTATGCTATATATATATATCAGCTACCATTTGTTCCCCCAGATCTAGGGTTGAGTTGGTGTGGGCAAATGAATGAGCTTTCTTATGGTGTAAATAAGTGATAGAGTGACCCAAACCAGCTATCACTCTCCTCTTTGTTGCTTCTTACGACGCTGACGGTACCTTGAAAAATTCTCTCTCTCTCTCACACACCACACACACACACACACACATATATATATATATATATATATATATATATATATATATATATATATATATATATATATATATATATATATATATATATATATACATATATATATATGTTATATGTATATATATACATATATATATATATATATATAAATATATATATATATATATATATATATATATATATATATATATATGTATATATATATATATATTTATATATATATATATATAATATATATATATATATATAAATATATATATATATATATATATATATATATATATATATATATATATAAATGTATATATATATATATATATAATAACTTATATATATATATATATATATATATATATATATATATATATATATATATATATATATATATATATATATAAATGCTAATATATATATATATA
>JABUQX010097055.1:0-15000 GCA_015478945.1 Trachelipus rathkii
ATTTTTTTTTACTTTTAAATCCCTTATTTATTTATTAAAGGGGCTCGATTTATAATAGATTTTTAACTACACGTTGCAATAGGAGGGTATTGCTTTGGATTATTTACTTACTACTCTATTTTATATTATGGGGCCGTGGTAAACCTATTGTGATATTTTTACCCGCTGGGCTGTTAGTCTCTCCTGTGGGATTACATATTGAATCACATGAGAAGCACTGGTACCAGGTTAGTTTTAAGTGGAATGTGTATGTAAGATGTCAGAAGATATGTATATTGGCTTATTGTGGGAGGTTTCTAGTTAAATTTGTAAACGAGGCAGAGATAGATATAGACGAGTATGTACTTACAATCGTCGGAGTTAGAAGAGTCTGGTTCGTAATCGCATTTCATAGCGAATTAGGACGCTCTGGACGTGGCAAGATTGATAATTCTAAAGGGATTTTCGTGGGTAGAGATATGTACGGAAAAGTTAGACATTTTATTTTTCAACCAATATATATCCTAAAAAGTAAGTAAGAAAAACTTATAAAAATATGGACCATTAACAGATTTTAAAAAAAATATGTTCAAGATTGTGTTTCATTTGTGTAGGAATGAAGAAACCCCTTTGATGATTAACCATATTAAACTTCCGTATGTATGTGGTGAGAATTGACTTTGACATTAAATTCCATGAATAAGCCACACATCTTTTAATGTAGGCTTGCAGAACTATGCCTTCGGATTTTTTTGTTTACTTGCCTCTCTAGGCTAAGGCGCAAAATTTTTGCCAGCACACGAATTTCGCAAAATAGGTCGGGATTAATGTTTGTACAACACGCTTATCTATACGGTTATATGTGAGTATTAAATAACAGCAATATATGTGAAAACACCTCTTGTCTAAGATAAACCTTATGTTTCAATTTGGATTAATGATCAACTAATAATAATTCTCAAAACAATCTTCATCACTCTTATATAGTCATATCTAATTTTTATTTTAATTCCGAGTTCGTTATAGTAATAATAAATTCTTTTCGCTCCACATTGGTAACATAGACGCGAGAGAATTTTTCTCATTGTACAAAGGAAAAAAGATTTTATTATTAACACTCGTTGTCAATTCTATAATGCATTCGCATTTTCTGGAAAGTGGGTAGGGGCAATACGGGCTGAAAACAAAACAATAATGAGTAAGTCACGGAAACAATCAAGAGGCTTAAAATCTGTGAATCTTTGCAAGATAACGTTGAGCCTGGGGTTGTAATATTAAATTTGGGTATGCATATTAGATTTGGAGTTTGGCAAAGGGATGAATGAAATGGGAGTACATTTGAGAGCGAATGTATTGGCATTAGTTAGGACTCGTAAGTATGGACTGTTCATCAAACTTTCTTGTCTTATGACATATTCTCTTACTCTCTCTCTTTTACGCTATAATTATTACTTTTTGGAGCTTTTTTTTTTTTTTTTTTTTGAGCGTTTGACGAAGTGATTTTGGATTTTGTTCTCTAAAAGTCAGCAGTCTTCAGGAAGTCTGGGAGAAGATGAGTGTTTGAAAGATATAAAGTATTCTATGATATATTATATTGAATAGAGTTTAGGTCTAATTAGCGTGTCGAAGGTCATAGAATAAAAAGAGATAACCAGGCTCACTCCTTCCCTTGTTACAACCAAACAATTATCATAACTTTAATCTAAAATTTTACTTTTTAGCGTGGACACAGTGGGCTTTGGGAAAAAGAAAATGTGTCCAAAAAATTATTCAACTTCGACAGCTTTTGGGAAACACGAGGCTTCCGAAAAATTTACTCCATAACATCTGTAACTCATTTTATACAAGATGGTCGAGAATTTTTGGTGGTTTAAAACTGGACGTTTTCCAAGGCGGGTGTAATACTTAGTAAGTAAATTAAAAAAAAAGACTTTAGATCTACTCCACTCTCAACGGTAGGGAGACCCAATAGCTTTTTTTTTTTGTGTCCTGGCCTAAACTGAGCTTAGATTACATCTCCGAAGGGGTTTGTATCACGCAATAGGTAAAAAAAATGAAAGAGGGAGGAACTAGGGCCTGGGCAGATGCCTGATTACTCTACTTTTTAACGAAAACTAAAATTCATTCATTTTTCAATAGAATAGTATGACAACTAAGAATGTAAAGTTCATCGTAACTTTTTTCGGGAATAATGTAGCAGTTTATATATTATTGGTTACTATATATTATATATATTATATAATACAAATTATATTTGGTGAAATAATGGTGTGTGCCACTGGGAAAATTATTAAATCAACCTAACCTACTGATGACTCATCATTCTCTAATCCATAACCTTCATATAATATATATATACCGTATATAATTGGGTAAATAATGTGCCTAAAGTTATCTAATTTTAAATTAAATATCACTAATAACATATATAAAAATTAGTTATTTAATCTAATTTCAGGGGTTTCATCTTTTATGGGGACTCTAGTATTTTTGGCTATATTTAAAAGATATGATATAGTTTAACATAGGATCTGAAATACTATGGGCTAATTATATATATATAAGGAGTGGTGGATTGAATAAAATGTACTTTATAAAACGGTCGTTGTGAACAGATATAATTCATTAAGGGGAAACAGTTAAATATAATAATTGTGTTTAGCGATTAGTGCGGTATTAGTAGCCTTCAATTTTATAAATAATGGGTAGCCCGATGATAAATGTATAAATTAATATTGATGATTATTAATACATTATATGAGTCTTTATTTTGTCTTAACCCTATATATTTTTTACTAATGGAAATAAGCACATAAGCACAAATTAACTAACATCATACTATTTTGCAGCTGAAAGCTCATTCTAATCCCTATATATACCTTTTAATTAAATTAAATAGTTTTGGATGGCTGATTGTCTTTCTAAGAGACTTGATTAGTTTTTCTATAGTACCTGGGAATCACTTGTTATGTGGAATTGTGCAATTTTTTAAATTAGGAACTGATTAAAATTTTCGGACATGGAACTGCGACAGTGCGAAGGAGGGGTTTTTCTAATATAATTAAGCAATTTTAGTGAGAATCTGAAAGAAAATAGTCTGATTTCTCAAAGAAGAACTAGATGTGCAGATGAGAAGATCTTCAATGGAAAGTATTCATAAAGTTCCTATCACTCAAATAAGTGTTGACAAATGTAAGATGAAGCTGCCCATAGGAGATATGAAGAAATCTCAAAGAAAAAAAGATTCAGTCCGTCAGATATAAAAAGGTTGAAAAAGAAAATTAGTCCATACGATCCTAGTATATGAGTGAATAGAGATAGATGTAAAACTGAAGAGATCGCTGAAGAAGACTAATAATAATCAAAAATTCCAAGAATTGAGAGAAAAATTAACAACCGAGCTAATGAACAATCGTAGAACTTTTGTGATAACAGTGGACGTTATTCATCTAGTCCATTAATGTAAAAGGCTTTTTTTTAAAATTTATTTCCTTTTTGTGTAAATAAAACTTTAACTTTTGGAGAATAAAAAAAAGGAATATGCCGTTGGAGGCTAATGGGGAAGTATAACTGATTACTAAATAAAAAAAATAAAATATCTTTTTGAATTAATCCATGATGTGAACAGTTTCAAAGTAAATTTTCAATATATTTAATGTATGAACTGAGTAAATAGGCTGCAATAATGATTAATAGATCCTTTATACGCCAAATGTAACGAACACGCTGGTCAGGGAAAGTCGGGGTAATCAAATTCAAAATTTCAGTGTGAACCCTGTAAAAGGTATTTATTTAGGGAATAATATATGCGTACATTGATCAGTTATTATCACCATAAAATTTTCTTTTTTCGGCTTTATAGCATGGAGTTTACGAGGACAGTCTCGCTAAAGACTCCAACAGTAGTGGGTATCGCATCTTCCTTGATATCCTTCTATAGTTTTGAACGTTCTGATTGAAATCATATCCCTTGTTCTAAACTTGTTCTTCATTAACATCACCTAGATTTTCAGGAAACTGAACTAAGTGGTTGTGGAGGTAGTGAATTTTTATGCACGTTACAACTGAAATTATTAAAGTTGGAAAACATATTTTCCACTAATTCTATGTAATTCTCTGCCTTATGATTTCCAAAAAAAATTTGTACCACTTTAAAGAAATGGACACCAAGCGTTAGTTTAACATTGTTCATTGATAAGGTGAATTGTGTATCTTTAATAAGCCGCTTTATCCAAGGAACATCGAATATTCTGGCTTTAAGTGTTTCCTATACTAATCCCAGGAAATTCACGTGACAAGTAGCCAAAGCAAGGTCCATCTCGATTTAAAGCTTTCACAAATTGCTTCATAAGAGCTAATTTCAAATGCAAGGGTGGAAATATGATTTTTTTCTCTTACCGTTTGTAAGCACAAATGACAAAAACGAAAACGTCTTTACAAACTGTAAGAAATGCAGTTTTAGCACGAATTTCGTATAAAATGGAACACGTCTGCTTCCGCGGTTTACTCTTGTTTACAAACACTTGGAATCTTCTGTTGTTGGCACCCCTTTATTTTTATTAAAGTTAGCGCATTTTATTACAAATTTGATCATATTTATTATTCATTCTTAGAGATTGTGGACTAAATTGCTGTTGATAAATAAGGCAATGGAACACAATCAAGTTTTTAGAATTCAAATGACGGTTCTCCAATACCACGTGGTGAAAACATTATCGTTTAATTTCTTTACGAATAATATCAAACATGATAAAATTATGAATACCGGCAAATTTGTAGAAACTACTGTGACTACCGAGGTACCTAACTTAACCTAACCTAAACAACTAATATTAATTTTCACTTATTAATAATCCAGTTTTGTGATCAGGAACTTCTGGTGAACGTGGGATTCCTGGTTTTTTATTTAACGGGATCGGACTATCCTTGTGAGGATATATATGTATTATCATATACCTTATCATTACTATATAGTTATACTACTAATAAGTAAAATATAGTTATCTAATACAAATTATTAGCCTAATGAAATATAATAATTACCTACATATAAATATCACGAGACCAATGAGTAGATTCCGGTTTCGTTCTTTTTACTTTTTTAGGATCGGGTCCATTTAACTCCCCTGACACTTATTTAGTTTATCAAAATTTTTTGAATGGCCTGAGTACTCCTTAATTATAGAATTTCCTTTCAAGCCAAATAACTTTAAACAATTACAGTATTATCGAAAGTTTATTAAAGAGCTATTGTATTTTATTAATAGAAATGAAGGAACATATTTATGTAGTTGGTGAAGATTTCTCAGTTTAAGTGGCTGTTGTTCCACTCATAAACATATATACTATAAATAATAGAAATCATATATTATTCACTTTAGTATATACATCCACTACATACCATACACTTATACCATTTTCTTACAAATCTGTATTCCTTATGAAAGTTTCAATATTTTTTCGTTATCCTCATTCAACTGGTCATATTCCAGTTATTATATATAGTACTGTATCACTTGGTAGGGAAACCTATGATCTACGTGAATTATTAAAAGGAAATCTCTCATATATTAACCACCCTCAATTTAACTGAATCATTATCATTTACATAGTAATTTTGCCTTTAGTCATAATATATAAATTGTATTGTTATACTAATATAATTGAGAATATTAAAGCATATATAATACTCGAATAATGCTCAATTATATCTTGTACCTAGATATATATATTTTTGCAATGCATCAAATGTCATTTTCAACATAAGTAATTAATAAAGATTGGTTTATTAATAATAATAATGAATCTTATAAGTAATTGTTCCTAAGTATGACATAAGTTTATAAAATTAGGTTGGGTCAAGTTACGAATCAAGGCAATAGACTAAGAAAGCTCCTGATATAAAATAAGGTATAATAGATATAAAATATATAGAGTAATTTTATACATCACCTTATTAACATCAGAGAAGGCCTTATACTTCTATTTTAAATTTTATTACATAATATATATATATATATATTAATATATATAATATATATATAATATATATATATTATATGAACTGAATAAGCTGTGATATGTATTTCTAATTCAGATATATTATACGTTAGACCGTATATATTATAAATTTGTCCGGTATTATATTAGTGATGCCTTCGTACATGAGTATCGTTATCGGGATAATACTTGAAGAGTAGTTAAGTTATCGGTAATACGGGTATCGTGATAAAATATTATGCTCATTTGGACTTATTAAGCTAATTAGTTATATCAGCAGTTTTGCTCTTTTACAATTTGATTTGGATATATGGAGCATAATTAGTATTATATATTTTATATATTAAAATCAATCTTTAATAATATAATACATAAAAAAATATATTATATATATATATAAATATATATATAAATTGGAATAAATATATATTCTATATTATATAAAATTTCTTTCCGAAAATTAATTTAAGGCTTTGTTTAATCTTATTTCTTTTGTTTTTATCATTTATAGCTATTTAATATAATGAGAAATATTTGAAGAATTAATTTAAATCTATATATATATATAATACAATAATTTCTTTCCTATTTCAATTAAGTATGATATCTAATTATCTATTATAAACATTTATTTATCAAAGTTCCGTATAATTACTGGTCTATATCATGCAAGAGTATAGGAAAAAAAGATAAAAACTATTAAACTATCCCTCCTAATTAATAAAAATTATAACAGATCATTAGTATATATATTTATATTGAAGTATTCAAAAGGAATTACTTTCCATATTTTTGAGACAATTTTTGTTTTGCATAATATTTTCAAAATATTTCACTTCACAAATATGTTCTAATACACATTTTTTTTAATTTGCTTAAGCATTTTTGATAATGTAGTATTATGTTAGCAAACCATAATCAGAATTGTTTACTTAATATTAGTCATAACTAGGGAGACATATTTATTAATATTACATAATTAAAATTATAATAATAAGTAGCAGATTCGAGGGTTCATAGTGTACGTGAGCAATTAGTTGGACTTAAGTTAACTATTGAAAAGCTTATCATAAGAATTTAATTTAAAATTATTTATACAATATAATATATATATTGAATGGCATATATATAAAAGAGCATTTTTATGATTATAATCTCTAATATATATATACTAATATATATAATATATAATATTATATATATATAATATATATATTATATATTATATATATACTATATATATATTAGAGTACTAATAGTCTATATAGTCGCATTGCTAATATGCAAGGAGTGGTTGATTAGTTTTGATTTTTTTTTAACCCTATTGCCAATCGCTTGTCAAGATTATAAAACAAAAACAAGAATTTTATAATAGGAACTGTAAGAATGAAAAGATTAGAGAGTTGATAACAAAAGAAGAGCTTAAAACCAAATAAAAGTGACTAAGAAATGCTGACATAGGAAAAAAGCAAAAACATAAAAATGCAAAGAAATTAAAGTTTTATCAAATTTCTTCTTCCTGTTTCCTTAATTTTGCTTTATAATATATATATATATATATATAATATATATATTTAATATATATATATTATATTATATATTATATATATATATATAATATTATATAATATATATATATATATATTAATATATATATATTATTAAATATATATATATATATATATATATATATATATATATATATATATATATATTAGTAATATTATAATATATATATATATAATATTATATATTAATATATATTAATATATTAATTAATATATATTTATTATCTTATATAATACCGTAATTTTGGTACTTGATAATTTTCACGTATCTATTATCTGAGTAATTAATAATGACGAAAGTTTTGCCTGAATTTCTGGTCTCGTCTCAGTGTCAGAAATAAAAGATTTAAATGGCTCACATTCGCTTTCCCATTTCTTAAAAAAAATAAATAAATAAATATATTAGCAAAACCTGTATAACCTTTATTATTCAAGTGCATGATGTGCAAAAGAAAAACAATAGGAAGACTGGAAGAGAATTTTCAACAGCTATAAACTAAAAAAGAAAACACAAAAACATACGAGTAAAGGACAAAATTTAACACTTTAAGTGAAGTACAACAAAAGCTTTGAGACCCCATAGAAAAGTGTTGGTATGAAACTATTTTAAAAGTTAAAATGGAAATAAATTCTTTTTCTTTTTTTATTCTCTCCACTAAATCGAGGGCTCCATCCACAAGCAGCCTGATTTTCCAGTTGTTTGCAAAACAAAAGTAAACCACATAAGAAATCGTGTTCGTTTTTGCACGAAATTCAGGCAATCAGGAGTGCCAAAGAAATTTTATGGATTGTTAAAGTGTAGGTTTAAGTGTTTTTTATATTAAAGATCCAATTTTTAAGTTCTTCACTTGTAGAAGCATTTTGAAGATGGAGAATTTTTGAAGAGATATATAGGATGCCTATTATGGTCATAGTGATCTCTGACAGCTAAATTCTCTGGTTGAGAGATAGGGGATAGTTCGACGGAACTGCCAATGTGTTTTGAAGACTCGCTAGTTTAGGAAAGTTTTAACGCTAACTACATAGTCGACGTTACAGTCGACACATTTATTTTGTAAACGATATGTGACCCAAGTTCCTGGGGATGCTTTCTTTAATCTTAAAGAAACTGTCCAATATGAGTTGTTGTTAATAAAAGATATAAGGAAACTTGCAGTGTGGAAAGTTTTTGTTTTGGATGTTTTTAATCTGAAAGTGAAGATCATTGGAAAGGGGTCCAATGTAGGGAAGCCGAGCATAAACAGAAAGTTTAGGAACATCATATGTAGTAGTTTTAGAGCGATAAGTGTTATCGAGAAACGAGTTAACAAGTTTATCAAAATGGCTAAAGCAAGAAATTTACGGAGAATGGTGATTTCTTCATGGAAAAAACTTTCCATCCAGACAAATAAAAAAGGTTTGTATGCGGACCTTAGACCCGCAATTTTATGATTAAAGGAGATAGAAATTAAGAAATTAGTCCCAAGTAAAGTATTAGTGTGCTTGCGCTAAATAGAAGTAGCAAGCCAACTAATACTTTACCTGGGACTAATTTCTTTCTTTTACACAACCTGCCAAATCTCTCTACCAATCCTTTCATGCTCTCTTCAGATTCACCACACAAAAACAAATCATCCGCATATAATAGGTAGGGCACCCTCCACTCACCTCCATTCTCCATCATTCTAACCCCATTTCCTGCCACCCCTATCTCTAATTCTTTCCATAACCCCATCCATATACAAATTGAATAACCAAGAAGACATAACACATCCCTGCCTTTCTCCGCTATTAACATTAAACCAATTACTTTTGTCACCATTTATTCTTAAACACGCTTCACTATTGTCCTACATACTTTAGATTCCATTCAGAAGCCTACCACCAACACCATATATTACTAACACCTGTCATAGAGCTTCCCTACTAATCCTATCATACACCTGTTGCAATTAAAAATACAATTTATTTCTTCTCCCTCATTTTCTCAATCATTTGTTTCAATGCAAATATTTGATCCACACATCCTCTACCACTCCTAAACGCACCTTGTTCTTCACCAATCAGTCCCTCCGTAACTCGACGCACATTTTCAACTAAAATACTCATTTTCACCAACCTCAATAAACCTAATTCCTATAATTCCTACAGTTACCCTTATCTCCCTTACCCTTATATAAAGGTACTATTACTGCTCTTCTCCAATCCCTCGGAACTATACCCTCCATGAACGCTTTATTACACAACTTTCAAATTCTATCAATCACCATATATTTACCATTTATATTTATTCCTGTTGATTTCCTGTCAAGTTTTCTAAATATCTAATACCACGGTGAGTAGTTTTGGAGAGATCGTATCGCTTTGTCTGACTCCTCTCTCAATTTTTATTTTTTGATTCTGTGTGCAGTAAAAAGGATGAAGTTACCCTCGGATAAATATTATTTAGAATTTCAATATAGTTGTTGTTTATTCCTGATTACCCAGTGCATTTACAACCGAGCTTATTCTCACAGAATCAAAAGCCTTTTCATAATCTATGAATGGAATACAAAGTCGTAATTGATATTCATTGCATCTTTCTATAAGTTATTAAACTACTTATAGATGGTCTTTCGTACTATATCCATTACGGAAGCCAGCCTGTTCGTGTGGTGGTTGTAATCCAATTGTGCAGTTATTTTAATGGCTATAATTTTTGTGAAACTTTTGAAGATTACCGGAAGTAGGCTTATTTAACGGTAATTTTTAAGATCGTGATTGTCTCATTTTAAGAAAAATAGTACTTCATTTGCGTTTGTCCAGGAATTAGGAACATTTTTTACTCTTAAGCATTGTCTGATAAGTTTGACTAGTGTTTCAATCATGGTCTTCTCACCCTCTTTGATAATGTCTATTGTTATTCCGTCACCACCTGGAACCTTTTCTTTCAATATACAATTTATCGCCTTTAAAACTTCGAAAATAGAAATATGTGGAATTTCATCAACATTTCCATTGTAAAGAACTGAGGGGTGTCTCCCTTCTACTTTGGCAAATTGTGTAAAATTCTTCCACTCTTTCTATTATGTATTCTCTATTTATTATTTTAATTCCATTTTTATCATTGAGTCCTGTCATTTGTTGTTTTTCCTAGTGCAGTGCATTGTTTCGCCTATTTTAGAGATTTATTTCTTTCAAAAGCATTAACTACTCTATTGTTGTAATTTCTTGTCTTCCCTAAGATACCTGTTTATAAGTTTATTTAGTTCTGTCACATTTATTCCTTCTCTAGCATTGCTGCTACGCTTCTTCTTTCTTCTTTGTTTTGTTAAATCTTTAATAGCTTGAGATATACGTCCATTGTTAACCTATTTTCTTTTACTTCCTGTCTCATTTGTACATTCCACTACCTTATTTATTATCTCATTATTTATTTCACCCAAACTTCCATTTCCTAAAAGATTATGTAAAGTATAAAATTTATTATTTAATTTGTAAAAAATTTTCTCGGTTTTCAAATGTAATTTCAAACGTGCAAATAGATGATTTCTTTTGAAACAAAATTGTTGTATTGTGTGATGTTAATTTTAATGTTTCTTCTTACCATTTTGTGATCGCTCTCTGTATTTACTCTATATAGAACAGACATGTTTCGAGATATCGATTTATTGCTAGTTATTAAGAAGTCCATTTCATTTTTTGTTTGTCCTAGAGACCAAGTCCATTTTCTCTTTACGCTTTTTAGAAGAATGAGCTTGTTTTATATAACTGTAACCTCTTTAAGCAAATTCAATATATATAATATTATTATATATATATATATTATATATATATATATATATATATATATATTATATATATATAATATATATTATATATATATATATATATATATGTTAGGGTGATATTATTAGTAACTTTTTTTTTTTTGCGCCACCTCCCTGTTTCCTTACATTTTTTGAAAAAAATATTCTTTGTAAAATTGAAGTTCAACCTGACAAATATATGCAACATATGCAATATTTCAACTATTACAACAAGTAAAATAAATAAGAATACAAAACTAGCAGAGTCGTATCCCATAGTGACGTCAAAGAGTGACGTCATATCTGTCAGCAAATGAGGAAAAGATCCCAGCAGATTTCGAAAAAGGGGCAGAAATGGCAGATGTTCGTCTCAAGGGCAACAGTTATCTCTCGGAATTTGGACGAGTGACAACACATTTTCATAACACAAAGTTATCTGTTCGTTTACGTTGGAAATATATTTACTCGAATATTGCTTGCAGGAAATAACTGGATGTCAGGTGCCATCAAATAAGCATGTGTTAATTGTTTTATTTTTCAATCTTTGTGTGGTTAAGTTAACTTTATTTGAAAGTGCCAGATAAGCTCTGCAGGAAGAAACGTTTTTTTTTTTGGGGGGGGAAAGCACGAATTCCAACGCAAGAGATGAGAAACTGCATCTCAAAATTAGAAGCTTTGTACAAAGAATGGAGACAAATACAAAAACACGCTGATTGATTATCGGAAGCTCATAAGAAAAAAGAAGCAGACTTTGAAATGAAACTCGAGGATCTGTTTGAGATTTCACATGCAAACTCTCTTGACATTAAATAAGAATTAAATAAATTAGATATTAAAACTAGAAAAATGCTCCACGCCCATAAATTGATATATAAGAACCAATGCCTGGCAAGAATGTATGTCCCCAGGGATCAAGGTGGAATGGGACTTCAGGAAATAGATGAAGTATATAGAGAGGAAGTGATCGGATTAACAACCTATATGGAAGAAAGTGACAGTAAATTCATCAGATGGGTGAAGGAGCACGAAACAGGGAAAGCGATGAGAACATCTTTAATAGCAAAAAAAAGAGATTACCTACGAAAGTATGATATTCTTAATGATGACCCAACTACAGAAAGAATGACAAAGAAGGAAAAGATGAAATACCTAAGAAATGAGCACAGAAAAGCAAGAAGAAAAAAACATGAAAATAGTTGGAAGGAACATGCATTTGCAAAGGAATACAAAAATATTATAGAACAGGTGTATATAGATAAAGAAAAATCGATAGAAGCAGTATGCAGGGGTAATCTAAGAAAAGAAGATGAGAGAACAATTGTAGGAGCACAGGACTTAGCATTACGAACCAATTGGTTCAAGAGAGAGATAGAGAAAGAAAATATATCTAACAAATGTCGAATGTGTAAAGAATATCCGGAAACAGTTAGCCACATACTGTCAAGCTGTGAAACACTTCTCCATCGCCAGCAATACACCGAAAGACATAATACAATATGCAAGTAATTCATTTTAGAATTTGTGAAAAATACAAAATAACAATAGAAGCATCCAAATATTGGGAACACAACCCAAACCATTAGAAGAAAATAACCGCGCTAAAACTATACGGATATGCATTCCCAAGATGTACTATAGCAATAACAGACGGATATTGGTAGTAAAAGAAAGAGAAAGAAAAGGCATTATTATAGAGATAGGGATACATGGGATGGCCAGAGTATCTGCATATGAAAGGAAAAAGGAAATTAAATACCAAAGACTGAGATATTCATTACAAGGAATGTGGAATGACATAGACAGAGCAGAGGTTATTCCTTTGGTAATTGGAAGTATGGGAGTGATTAAAAAAAAGCTTAAAACAATACATTGAAAGACTACCGGTGGAAGTAACTACGCTGGAAATGAGCTCCATTATAATCAGACAGAACGCCAGAATATTGAGAATGGCTCTTGGATGTTAAAGAACCAGCCGGGACAACCATATGCGCTTAGGCCCGAGATCGGGCCTGCGCATGGGGTAGTAACCCTTAAGAAAGGTGAATTTAAAAAAAAATAAAAAATAAAATAATTACTATCGAAGAGGATAAGCAGTTTTTGATGAATCAAATGTTAACAAGACGGCTAGGATTCATGTACAGAATTGATTACGAGGAAATGGAAAGAGAAAAAAGAGCTGCTAAGCGAAAGTAGACAGCCTTGATGAGAAAAGAGCGAAGTGATCGTGAACATGAATTACTACGTAAGTAACGCATTACAAAAATCTAATAATTCATCACTGATAGATTCAGTGCATTTATGCTGTTTTATTTGATGTCGTATCACTGAATCTCCTTCCTTTTTCTTACAGAGCAAACTGTTGAATTGGATGATTTTATTGGACTGAAAAAAAAAAAAAAAAATGGGGTCGTTCCCCCCCAAAAATTTCCTCAAACAGCAAGTTTAGAATCAGATTCCCCTTTAGTACCCGTTGCTTGAAATCCACTATAAATTGTGTAGACATCCTCTCCCACAAGATATGGAAGTATCACAAGAAGAAAAAGGAAGGAAGGACACCGTAAACTAATGACTACTAAGCTTCCTGCGGCCTTAGATAAATGTAGAATTAGTGATAGAAATGCAGTTCATATTTTGATGCCACAACCGAGGCATTGGGTCATAATATCGATGATTTTGTCATTAACAGGTCATCTAATAACTTTTTCAGGTAAAAAACGATAAGAAAGGGCAACTGAAAGTAAGAAGAGCTTCAAAGACACCAAATTGGAAGCTGCTGTCGTACATTTGGGTGTTAAATTACAACCAGTATTAACAAGTAAAGAGGTCGTGCATAGACTTCTTGTGATTCTTTTCTAATGGCGATACTGAGTGACTTCTCGGAGTGCCTGTATTATAATCTGGAACTGGAAGAGAGCAGGCATATGCTGTTTGTGAAACTCTTCATGAATGTGATTTCCAGAAATATTTTAAAACATTGGTTTTCGATACGTCAGGAATAAATACTGGAAATTTAAAAAGTGTTTTGACAGAAGATATTTTAGAAAAAGATATTCCCTATTTATCTTATAGACATCGCATATATGAAATCATTCTTAGAGCCGTTTTCGAGAAAAAAATT
Organism: Trachelipus rathkii; assembly: GCA_015478945.1. Taxonomy (NCBI): domain Eukaryota; kingdom Metazoa; phylum Arthropoda; class Malacostraca; order Isopoda; family Trachelipodidae; genus Trachelipus; species Trachelipus rathkii. The sequence continues at coordinate 14,433 of JABUQX010097055.1, forward strand.
GGTAACAATTTCGGTCCGACTGAACTAATCTTTAAAAGATTCAAAAGGCGTGGTCTGGAATCAAAGTTCAAAATTTCCTACCAGGGATTGAAAGCGAAAAGGTTCAGGGACTCTAGAAACAGAACGACGGATCTCGAATTCCCGACTTTGTTAGATATAATTTGAGGGAACAACAGCACTCTAGAGAGGATTATTGGAAATGTTTAAATTAACAGCAATTTTCCATGGAGAAGCATCATTTCGTGAAAGTTTTTGAATATCAAGCCATTGATCGTAGATTCTCTCATACTGCTTTACAAGAACTAAGGAATCATTTAAAGTATTTGATGAATGAAGTTGTCGCATTAGTTTCTTTTCACCCACAATTTTCATTTGAATCAAATATGAAAATGGTAAATGCTTTGAATCGCGAAAGATAATCTTCAGAGGGAAATAAGAAAAATTAGAAATCCAAAATAAATACCATAAATTCTTAACAACGGAATTGAACAATGTGTTTCAATCAAAACTAGAATTTTTCGAAAGATTTGACTTGAATGATGAGTTCTTTAACAGATCCATTGATGTG